>VDFB02336962.1:0-32659 GCA_007258455.2 Sequoia sempervirens | reverse complement strand
CAATTAGTTTCTTCTTTAATCTATTTGAATAAGAATATAGATTTAATCATATCCCCTTAAGATATCAATAAAATTATAGTAAAACCAAAATATTTTACATCTCTACTATGCTTGCAATCTATATATATTCATATTATACCTATTAGCAAACCCATTATATCTTCAACCACAATTGCTAGTTGAATACAAACTTGAGCTAAACTTTAATTAGAAACATATTTCACTAAATAATCAAAGCATAAGGATGATATAAACTTACCAGAAATAAAGATGAAAGTAGAAGAACATGGATTGCAAAGGCTGGTATAACAACACATGGAAAAAAGGTATGGGAATCTTCCCCAAAGAGAATCCACTAGGAAAATATATGTATATTTTTGTGTAGGTCAAGATCCAAGACAACCAAAGCAGAAGGGACACTACATCTCTCAAAACAACAACACATTGAAAACCATCCTTTTGTTCATACATCAATTAAAGACTCTACACTTGCTACAAGTACACATGAAGCCATTAATGTTGTTCAGAATAATTAGGCTTCTGACCCGATGCCCTCTCATTACAAGGATGTTGTTATGGAGGATGGATGGAGAGTCATTAGAAAAAGAAAAATTCCTTTAGAGCCTTATGTTAGGAAGGGTGGCTCTTCCCATAATCAAGGGATGTAGATTTCTTCAACTCAATCTAATTTCAAACCCTTGGATCATAACCCCACTCCTCCTTCCCCTTCTACAAGACCTAGGTCTAGGTCACCATCTCCTGCTAGTGCTGACTTGGACACTTCTGAACAGTCAAATTCATTAAGATAATGTTCTAGATCTCCATCACCTTCGTCTTTGAAGTCGGGTAGTCTTGACCAACCTATTTCTGTTGCTAACCATTATGAAGCTTTTCCATTAGAAGATGGTCCTACTTTCAATTCTTCACAATGATGTTTAAAATAATGTCTTGGAATGTGAGAGGGATTTCCCTCCATCACCATAAATATGGTGTTAAGGATATGATTGCTAAGTGGAAACCTAATGTTTTTCTGTAAGAGGTTAAATTTGTTGGTCCTCTCCTTGTCTATGCTTTATCCAATGTATGGAGAGATGCTTCGTTTCTTCATACATTGCATAGAGAATGTAGGGGTGGAGCAGTCATTGGTTTATCCTCTTGGTTATATAAGTTTGTCATTGATAAATGTGAGGACCCCTCAAATAGTTGTGATTAGGCCCTGACTTCTATCAATGGCCAACTAATTGGTTTCTACCTAGTTTATGCTCCTAACATTGGGAAAGAAAGAAGTGAATTATGGGATTGGATGTGTAATAATCTCCCTAATGTAGATTGGATTTTAGGGGGTATTTTAATATGGTTGAATATCATAGTGATCAAATTTGGCATAATCATATGAAACTTAGCAATGAAGAATTTGATAAGTGGTTGCTTTGTTGTAATACTATTGGGGTGATTGATCCTATTCTTGATCCTATTCATAACAAAAATTATAGTCATGGCAATAATTGGTTCACATGGTCTAATTGTAGATTCAGAGGGGATAGAAAATTAATTAGAATTGTTAGATTTTACATCTCTTCCAATCTTCATGTTATGCAAGATTCTTTTGGATGTAGTGTGAGAGTTGATTATTTTGGTACCCTCTTAGATCATTTTCCAAATTTTTTCACTGTTTCAGGTGATGGTAATAGTTGTGGGGCTGCAAGTTTACCTTTTAAACTTAATACTTCCCTCCTAAAAAACCAAGCTAGTGTGGATGCTCTTGTTGGAATTTGGAATTCAATCCCTAAACCTAATGAAGGTGAGTCTTATAGGGATTGGTGAGAAATGGAAATTTTGAGATGTGTTGATTTTCTTCATTCCTTTGGAAGGAGATTAGCATGGAAACATAAAAGAAAGGAAAAATATTTGCAAGGGAAACTTGAACATAGTAGAAAATTGCTTAATTCCAACCCTAATTATTCTAATTTGAAAACTTCCATAGCTTTTATAGAAACACATCTCAAAAAATTGATATATATAGGGATCAAGGGGCTTAAATACGAGCCAAATTGCACTAGATCAAGGAGGGGAATAAAGGGTCTAAATATTTCTTCAAAATTTTAAATTATAAACATAGGAAGGAGTATATTGGAGCCATCCAGGATGATTTGGGTCATGTTCATTCTAAAATGGAAGAGGTTATGGGGTTGTTTTAGAATTATCATGAGAATCTTTTCAAGGAAGATCTTGAACATGTTATCTTTTCAATGCCTCCTAACAAATTCCCCAGGTCTAATGGCCTTCAAGTGGAATTTTATCAAACCATGTGGGAACACATTAAAGATGACTTCTACCTTTTTTACTTAGAGGCCTTAGAGTATGATTCTTTAGGGAATTTTGTTAACAATGGGATTATTAAGCTGCTACCAAAAGGGAAAAATGAGTATACTATTTTTGGATGGTGCCCTATCAATTTGCTTAACACATCATATAAAATTATTGCTAAAGCTATTGTTACAAGGATTAAACTGGCGATGAAGTTGATAGTGAAACCCAAAAAAACTAGGTTTCTTAGAGGGAGATTTATCCTTGATAATCTCATTCTTTCTTGGGAAACTATGGAATGGGCCAAAAAATCAATCCAAAATGCTTTATTGGTTAAGTTATATTTTGATAAAGCATATGATAGATTACGCTGGAAATTTATTCTTAAAATGATACAATGGCTGGGCTTTGGTCCTAAAATATGCAAACATGTTCACATGCTTTTCTCAGAAGCTAATTCTCAATTGGTTATTAACAAGGAGTTGTCGAGCTCTTTCCCCTTACAACATTCGATCAGGAAAAGTTGTCCTTTGTCACCTTTTTTGTATATTCTTACTACAGATGCTCTAGGGTATCTATTGTAGAAATATAATCAAATGAACTTGATTATTTTTTTCCTAATGGTGCTACTGTTCTTAATTCACATTTTATCGATGATGTTATTCTTTTTATTCAAAACTTATAAGAGGAAATTGAGAATGTGATGGGGGCTCTAGAAATTTATTGAGTTGTTCCTAGTTCTAAGCTAGCTTCTCATAAAACTAAGTTTCTCATTATTAAATCAGATCCTATTCCCTACTTGGTTCTAAAGGAGTTGAAACAAATTTAGCTTTGTCAAATTTCTCATTACTTGGGCATTCCATTTGGGTTGGGAGTTTCACTTGCTGATATGTGGAATTGGTATTTGAACAAGCTAAAGAATAAATTGTACACTTGGAAGAACAAATTTTTGTCTTTGGCTCGTAAAATTCAAGTTGTGAATTAGATATTTTTGGCCTCATACATGTATTATTCCTCTTGCAGGATGCCTTCTAAAAATGGTTATGAGGACTTAAATAAAATGATTCATTATTTCCTATGGTCGGATTGGAAGGATGAGGCTAGTTTCAAATATTCCTCTTGGCTACACTACATACTACCTAAATCTAAAGGGGGTTTGGTTCTCTTGGACCCTAGAACACAAGGTTTTTGCTTGGAAGCTAAATGGATTGTTAGAGTGATTAATGGTGATGAACTGTGGAATATTTTGGTTCAGTGTCGAATTGAACAAGCCACTACTAGAAGGAATTGGAAAGTTTTTCATTGGCTAGATGAAATTTTGATGGCCTCTTATTTAAAGTTAAAAGTCTCTTTTTCACTTTTGTCTATTTGGAAGGCTTGGCAAGTGGTTTGTAATTGTCTTAATTGGAAGAGTGCTTCTTTACAACATAGTTTTAGTTTTGGTTTTTCTTCCATTTGGTGGAATAGAATAGTCCAATACCCGGATCAACTCCTTGCTATGGATTTCCCAAGATATGCATCGACTCTCTTCAAGAAGGGGATTCACCAGTTTGGAGATCTTTGGGATTTCAATGCTATGGATTGGTTTGATTGGAAATTCACTAAGGATAAATTTTTTCTAAGCAATAAGTTTCAAGGTTTTGTGATATTTTTGATTGCTTTGTTTCTTGTGGATCTAGTTAAAAAATTATGCACTCCTTTACAATGCAATGCCTTCAAGGATTGGTGGTGGTTATCCAAGTTTCAGTTTGGTTGTTCTCCTTTTAAAAAAATATTTGAGCCTTCTTCCTTTCTAGTCCTTAACCTAGACATAATTAGAAATTGTAATGTAAGTTTAGGGAAAAAACATGGAAGAAGGTTGAGTGCCCAAATATGGAGTTCTAAAGATGAATCTAATGCTCATATTTTAGCTTGGAAAGTTATGCATGTCATGTTGCCTGTGGGTGACAGATTGAAATACTTTGTGGTGCAACCTATTAGATATCCCTTTCGCCAACATAAAGAAAGTTTGAAAAATGTCTTTTGGAATTGTTTGTGGGATAAAATAAAATGGAATGCTATCTTCAAATACCTTCCTGATATTTTTGGGCATACATTAAGATGGAAAGAAGCTATTTTGGGTTTTGGTTTACAAAATAATGTTGTGCCTAATTGTATGAGGCAAACCATTTTGTATAGCATATGGAAAAGTAGATGTGTATTAGTTTTTTTAAACCACAATGTTCATCAGGAAGGAGAAATGCTAAAGTTTTACTCTAATGTTATCTTTCAATTTTTTTTGTGTTATCATATGCAAGGTGTTTCCAAGGAGAATGTGACGATCGATAATTAACTGGATAAGATAAATTTTAATTTGCTACAGTTGCATGGAAAATAATTCCTATGTTCCAAACAACTCCAATGTATGGTTAAATTCAGATTATAGGGTTGGTCCTATGTGATGTGTGGGGTCAATGTTCCCCATGATTGTAATGGTCTTTGTTAGCAATTGGATTATGTATTTTTGTTGTAGATTTTTGGCTACATCTTTTTTGATGCAAGAGCATCTAGCGGTGTAGGGAAATCTTGCATCACCCAAAAAAAATGTTTTCTTTATTTTATTTAGTTGTTTTGAGTCCCATGATGGCACTTAAGGGGTGTAAGATAGTCAGGCATCAAAAATAGCGAAAAAGTGAGCACTTACTATTTTTAGTAAGTCAGCCTAAATAGGATTGTATGGACATAAAAATTCACCCCAAGGAGCAGAACTGAAAAAAAATTTCGTTCGCAAAAGAATCACTTCAATACCCCACTTGGTTTTAGAGATATTAAAGATTTTGTCACAAGAAATTTCTCCAATGCAGCTTCAATTTCAGATTTAAAGACTTTAGAGGCCCTAAAACAGGCTGGGTAAGGTTGGGTCAGAACTCCAATTCCATGGTGGCTCATGTTGTGCAGATCTCTTTGAGAGCTTTCCAATGATATGTACAATAGAAAATCAGACACCAGATCAAAATTTATAGCCCCACGAAGTTGCCCCTCTAAAAAGTGAATTTCATTAAAATTTCTTCCTAGGCCAAAAATCAAACGATGGGAATTTTGGCGCCAAAAAAAGAGGGAAAGTTGAACTTTCTAGAACATTCTAAGGAAGTTATTGGGTAAAATAAAAAGGGTTAAGTGGGGGTTGCAGAAGGTGGCTCCAATAGTGTAGATTTTGGGCTCTAAATAATATATTTTCTTTTTCAGAGTTAATTTTGTTGTAATGAATCAAGCCCATGAGGCTGCAACATGTAAGTTTTGAATATGTAATTTCATTATGTAAAAATAATTGAAAGTGGATTATTTTTCTATCTCACATATTTTGTGTTGGTATCTATTGCTATGATTTGTGTGGTTTGGGGCGGCTTGGCCCTCATCATTCTTAATTGTATTTTTTCTACATTATTTCAATTAAAAAAAAACAACCATACATTTATTTATTATGAATAAAGTATGTACATAAGAACAACCTAGGTTTCTCTACCTCGATTCAAGAGATGCATCTCACTACATAAAATACTAATTTCCTAGGATTCTCAATGAAATCTATACCGCAATTCTTCGGGGAATAAAATAGTCTATAAAGTATACAAATTTTAAATATCAATATATTATTAAATTCATTGACAATTCACAAGCTTAAAAAAAAATCCACAAGAGTTTCAACACTAAACCTAAGAGTGGCTCCACGCCACTTAATTAATGGGGCACTAGAATGTTGACTGGAAACTAAGTCTAAGGGAAATTATTAAGACATCAAACAATGCCTTATTAACAAATCATGCCATGAAAGGTAGCCATTTTAATGGTAATAAAATTCTAAATCATGCGAAGGTACCACATGGGTGCTCAGTTAAACCCTAAATCACTTCACTCTAATCTCTCAAACCTCTCTTTCTTTAAATTTGTTTCATTCCTTGTTTTATTGTGTTTTCTTGTGTTCATTTTTGGTAGGAAGTAGAAGCATGGCATAAATGGCCAAAGGGTCAAGGATGGAGGTGATGAGATTTGACAAAGGAGAGATAGGTCTAACTGTAGGACAAGTTGCTCAAGTTGCATCTTTTACCCATATGGTTTCCAGTGTGGTGGTGGCCAGAGGAGAAGACAATACACTAGCAAAGAACACACCATACTAGTAAGGATACTTTGTTTTCTACAATTTAAATTTATTAAAAAAAAAATTATTTTTTTAAAGGCTAGAATGTCTCCTCTATGCTCCTGTGAGTTAAAACTTGTGCTACATGGAGAGAGAGATGGATTGTTAGTTGATTACCTTGGTAATAGAGGTGGCATCCCACCATGGCGATGGCTTTAACCTCTTGCCCTAACATAGAGGTAGGACCCCTAAATCACCTGATAAAGGACTTAGGGTTCCTCTAATGTTTGCAATTCAACAAGATTTTAAGTCAACTAAAGACAGGTCGTATCTAGATGATTTGGCCCACAAAACTACTAAAATACAAAAAATCATAAAATGATATTTTTATTTGATTTCTTGATAGAACTTTAGTTTCATCAACAAGTTCTATTCTATATCTTTTATGTCGAAGGTGTATCCTATTTGAATTGAACCAAGCTAACTTTGACAATTGACGTTGTGCAATGTTGGAGAAAGTTTGCAAGATGATCAAAATGATCTAATCCATTAAAAATTTAATGCTTGACAATTCAATATTTAATGCCTGCTAATTAATTCTACCATCAGTGCAATGAAAGTTTCATACATGGTATTCTCAAATTTCACTATAAACGACCAGAACTCGAGCTCCACAGTTATTTTTAGCGAGGTCCTTGGCCACTCTCAAAATTGTACCTCCAACAAAGTAGTGATTCTAGTACATCATCACTCTCTTAATGTTGGACCATAGGCCCATAAGATTGGTGAGCTATTAGTTTGGACCAGACATGTACACACTATTGGTAGTGCATAAGAGTAGGTTGCTACTCTTATTTGGGTTGTCCCCATTCCTTGATGGCCTTGGTGACCCCCTCTTTTCCTAATCATAGAATTTCAATCACCACCATGTCTTCTCGAGTGTCCAGTGAGGGGGCCATGTAAGCACACACATTGGGGTTCTCCTTCAAGATCTCTTCCCTAGATACATGAAAAATTAAAAATAACCAATGTATTATAGAATGGAAAAATGAGAGGGAGCATTCACTTGGGTTTACCATCACAAAAATTGCTTGAAAGTTTGTGTAAATAATCAGAGATCTTTGAAAAAGAAGAAAAACTACAAACCCTTAAAGAAAAACCTTACAGGACTAGAATTAGCTCAACACTAATCGGTAAGCTCTTCAATTAAATCATATTTTTTGTGTTCTTTGTTTCTATTATTTTTGGTCCATATTAAAATCCACAAACCTAAGGTTTGTACAGGTTTTTAAATACTTTCTTTTAAATTTGCAAACCCTAGATTCATATAGTATTATGCATGAGGTTTTGAAGCTGTGAAGAAATTGAAAAAGCTACAAATGGGGGCTCAAAACCCTCAAAATCTTCTAGCAGAGACTATAAAATAAATGTAGAAAGCTTACTAAAAGATTGAAATTTTATATAGCCACTAGAAAGAGCATAGGTAGAGCTTTTGGGGTGCTTGTGAGGCCATAACGGTTTCCGTCACTCCCTCATTTGGAGATTTGCATTAGTTGAAGTCATCGGGATTGAATATATGGCTCTTAGGGTATGAGTTTTCTGAGACAAGAATGTTGTTGGGCGTGCGTGGATCATCATGGAAAAAATAGTCCTTAAGGGCAAAAATTTAGAAAAATCGAGTTAGGCAACTTGATGCAAAAATTTGAATAAGCATCTATATTATTTCAAAAAATACAAAGAATAGAATCAGAGGGAATTGATCAGAAGTTTCTAAACCACTAGGTTTGCTTAAAAAATATATATATTTGGTGAAAATTTGAAATTTCAATGCGCTGGTACTTAAATTTCAAGGAAAAAAATAAGAAGTAGGTGTATGTTTGACTGACTCCCTAACCACAATAAAAATAATAATATTTTTTTGTAAGATTTTAGATATAAGTAGAGGACCCATGCCCCAATGTGTGATGTATATTTTTTTGTAATTTTTTCCAAGTAAATAATTACTATGAAATTTTATTACAAATTTTAAAAAAATATAAAAAACTCGTATAAGTTCAACCACCTTAATCCTTGGTCAAAACTTCATGAAATTCAATTTTTCTTTTTCAATCCTATAGTATGTGAAGCATAGAATGTGACGATGTTTTGATTCAAAAAATGTGATATCATTTGAAAGCTATAGATTCTTTTCAATCAACCTATCAATCGTGACTTTAGTCGTAATTCAAATAGAAAATGAAAAATAATTACTTATTAAATTCAAAGTAAAGCATAATTTATATTGGTGAAAAGTTGAGCATCTCCTTTAAAAACCCTTTTAATTTCATCAATTTTGAGTAAAAAATAGTAGTCACCCACATACCCACTATCATATTGCCACTTTTGGCCCATCATGATCTTGCACATACCCTATTCATGGGCAACCAAATATACTTTCTATGCAACCTGTAAAAGGCTGCATTGCTTGAAGTGTTAAAAAAAACTTTCCAAAGGATCTCTAGTTATCGATGCGATGTTACATGTGAAGGACAAGAATGATGCAAGAAGTTCCTAGATGGAGAGCATGTGTGATGCTATAAGAATGTAATGATTTTTACTTCTTTTTTTTTTTTTTGCAAAAATTTCATGCATTTTGTAACCTTGTTTAGTTGCACTTTAGGTATGCACCTCCACTTTTAAAGTTCTACTGAAATTTTTTTAACTTCTTAAATTTACCCGATTTTACTTACCTTGCACAAAATAAATGTATTATGACATGTTTACTAATTGAGTATTTCAATTGATTACACAATTTAAATTTTGGAAAATTTAAAGAAATCACATTTTCAAATTTAAGAACAACTGTAAACTTATGTTTGTGAAACAATTATAGTTGCACTTAAATTTAAAATACTAATACATTTATAGTATGCTACAATGCTTTGAGGTATTTTACTGGACTATTCACACCATTTTCTCTGCTTCTACATCATACATACATATCTATCGTGTAGAGTATTGCAACTAAAATATCTAACAAAAAAATTCATTACATTATTCTTTGACGATAGCTTATACCTTGTTTTAAAGCTTCCATTTCACATAGGTATGGGGGAAGCTTGTAAAAGCATGGTATTTAGCTTTGCAACTACTTTGTGAAATTTCAACAAATAAAAGTCCCCCTTCCATTATGGTTCACTAGAAGTCCATACTCTATTCTAACATTGCCATTTTGGTGTGGGTTATGAGAAAATGCTGGCAAGAATGTCTCGTAGCTTAACTTTACATTTGCCAACTACATTTGCTTGAAAGTTTGTAATGCCTTTCCACTAAATCTATTTTGTACATATCCTACAACAGTGGCATCTAGGACATGTAGAGGAGGACATGGGCATGAGGAGTTGTGGAGAGATGAGTTTCCATTTCAATGTTTGATATTGTATATTTGTGATGGGAGTTTGAAACCCTGCATTATAGAAGTTAAATTTGCAAATTTTAGTACACTCTAGACTTCTGGTAACATGCATCAAATTTTTTCACCTCTTTTTTTAATTTATAAATGATTGTAATACTTTTATATTTCCTTTGTAGAATTATAGGAATCAAGAGCATGGTAAACTCTACAAAATACACTTATACACATGTATGACAAGTTCAGAAGTTTAGTTGATGGTCGCCAAGTGTTTGACAAAATGAATGAAAGAGGAAACTTCTCATGGAATATGATCATTGTAGCTTACCAAAGACATGCACATCCTCATGAAGCATTGAAAATATTTCACCAAATGCAACCAATAGGTGTGTGGCCTAACCAATTCACCTATCCTAGCATACTCAAAGTTTGTGTCAAAATAAGAGCCTTGGAATAGGGTATGGACATCCATCAAAGCATATTAAAAAGAATATTTTGTCAAATGAATTCTTTGCAAATTCATGGTAGATACATATATAAAATGTGAAAACATACACAAGGCACATGAAGGTTTAGACAAAATAGTTCAAAAATATGTGGTTTCATGGACTACAATGCTTTGGATATGTGCAAAATGGGTGAATGCTAAATATGATTACCGAGTGGGTAGTCTATAAATTATAGCTATCTTTGTACTTAAGTCTATTATTCTAGTGGTATATGAAATTTAAAAGAGATCTATCATAGACATAGCTATTCAATTTATTCATATGCTTTGAATAATGATGGATTTTAATCTCTTCAATGCTTAATTTCTACCAGTATCATGTTCCTATTTAAATTGTTCTTTTCTTTGCAAGATTTTGATTAGGATTGTTGGAAGAAAATTGCTGGAAGAAAAAATTGCTATTGATGCTCATACTCATAATTTCTAAAAATCCACAATGATGATATACATGCCTTTGTTGCACTAGTTATTTTTTAAGGGTTTTCTAAAATTTTCTTTAACTAAAGAGATGCATGAATGAGTAGAAATTTTGAGTGCAAATACAGCTTGAATATCCAATATTACCTCTAATTGTGGAAACAATAAAGTTATAACAAATATAATCCAGTAGAATGAAAGAATACATTATAGAGCACATATTACTTAAACTACATTCAAATTTGGATTGGAAAGCTCCCTTACAAGTGCACGATCATCTAAAGAGAAGTTTGGTAAACCAATATCCAACCAACAATTCTTGAATTTTGATATATCTAAGAAATACAATTTTGTTTTTTTATGCATAACTAAGCTCCAAATCATTGTATCCATTTTATCCTTGAAGTAATTATATGTGCAATATAATGAATTGTGGTTGGTCATAGATGTTATCTATATTCATTTGAGAACCATATTTCTTAAATCAGATATATTACACTATCATCCACCACTTTTTATTAGATGTTCTTATGTATAATTTCTCTAAAGGAACTTTGTCTACATTGGTATTCCCAAACCCCTTAGATTACATGGGAAGGTATTTTCTCAGAATTGACAACTTTAATAACTGACCCTTGTGTAAGAAAATATTAACCTCCAGGGAGGAAGAGACATTTTTTTTTGTGTGAAATGAGATTCCACAATGCGAGAAAAATTTAGTGACATAATACTTAGGATTTATTTTTGTATGATTTTTCTCTTAGTCCAAAAATTGATGATTTTTCATATACACAAATCCAAATAATTATTGAATACCTAATTGACCCCATTGATTGTGTGGCAATGTCTTGAGATAAAATCATCCCCTTCCCAACAATGAATTGAATGCTATAGTTTTCTAAATGAGATGATGTTATAATATAATGGAGCTTTGAATAATGATGGCTTTTAATCTCTTCAATGTTTAATTTCTACCAGTATCATGTTCTTGTTTAAATTGTTCTTTTCTTTGTAAGATTTTGATTAAGATTGTTGGAAGAAAACATTGCTATTGATGCTCATACTCATAATTTCTAAAAATCCACAATGATGATATGCATTCCTTTGTTGCACTAGTTTTTTTGTAAGGGTTTTCTAAAATTTTCTTTAACTAAAGAGATGCATGAATGAGTAGAAATTTTGAGTGCAAAGACAGTTTGAATATCCAATATTACCTCCAATTTTGAAAATAATAAAGTTATAACAAATATAATCCAGTAGAATGAAAGAATACATTATAGAGCACATATTACTTAAATTACATTCAAATTTAGATTAGAAATCTCCCTTACAAATGCATGATTATCCAAAGAGAAGTTTGGTAAACTAATATCCAACCAACAATTCTTGAATTTTGATATATCTGGGAAGTACAATTTTTTTTTTTATGCATAACTAAGCTGCACAAATCATTGTACATCATTTTATCCTTGAAGTAATTATATGTGCAATATAATGAACTGTGGTTGGTCACAGATGTTATCTATATTCATTTGAGAACCATATTTCTTAAATAAGATATATTACACTATCATCCACCACATTTTATTAGATGTTCTTATGTATAATTTCTCTAAAGGAACTTTGTCTACATTGGTATGCCCACACCCCTTGGATTACATGGGAAGGTATTTTCTCAAAATTGACAACTTTAATAACCCACCCTTGTGTAAGAAAATATTAACCTCTAGGGAGGAAGAGACATTTTTTTTTTGCTTGAAATGAGATTCCACAATGCTGAGAAAAATTTAGTGACATAATAATTATGATTTCTTTTTGTATGATTTTTCTCTTAGTCCAAAAATTGATGGTTTTTCATATACACAAATCCAAATAATTATTGAATACCTAATTGATCCCATTGATTGTGTGGCAATGTCTTGAGATAAAATCATCCCCTTCCCAACAATGAATTGAATGCTATAGTTTAAATATTTAACCTTTGAATTACTAATTCCTTTAGCTTTTGCTTATTGTATAACTTTATTTAGAGATAAACTTGTCAATTAGTTGACTTTATTTTTTAATACGCCACGATGATTATGCAATCCAGTTAGCTATTTTTTCTTTTGAATTTCTCCTCTCTATGTTTTCTTATCTCAAAACATGCTTGGTCTGGACAAGAAAGTAGCTAGAGTTTAATTTCAAAAAAAGGTTTAAACACTTGTAAGATCACATCTTTCATAGTGTCGTCTATTTGTTCTACAAATTTTATTTTCCTTCTCTCATCTCACTCAATTGTGATTAATTATAGAATCAGCTAGAAGAAAATTATTTCTTTCCTAATTTAAGATTTGCTACTCCATCCTTGATATTTTCTCTTTGGAGTCAATCCTAAGTAAATCTCATGTTTCATTTTCCTTCTTTTTGGGGCCTTGTACTTTTGCACTAAGAACTTAATCAAGCCTACTTATATTTCCATTCTTATCTGTAGGGCCAAAAAAAAATTCACTAAGAATTGAATGAAGCTCATTAATTTTTTCATTCTTTTGTGCAATCAGTGTACTATGTTGAAATACAAGTTCCTAAATCTACCTCATTAAATTTTCTTAGTATTGGGCTACATTGGTACAAATATAACTTTTCACAACATGTAGAAGTGGCAAGAATTTTTTGGAGGATGAGTTGACAAAAAGATTGAAATCATTTGAGGAATTGAGTGCCCTACTATAAGCAAGATGAGGTATCTTTCACAACCTCTTTCCCAGCACTAGCTTTGTAGATATGTATGTGGATCTCCTCTTTCACAACAAAAGACTCATTTTAATCTTGTAGTTGAATTTTTCTTCCATGGTATTATCCTCAAAGTCAAAGATAGATGCCTAGGGCACTTCCATGGGACCATCTCCAAAGATAATGTGTGAATGACCATAATTTTGTAAGGATTTTTAAAATTTTAATAAGAATATTTGTTTAGGTGTCAAGGTGCTAGAGAGGATGAACTTGAGATTTCACAGAATATAAAAAAAAAAAAGGCTATTCATCTATAAAAAATATTTATTCTTGTTACCTTCCAACATGTGGAAGCCCAATAATGCTTTATGAGTGGCACAAGATCATATTTATATAAACTAGCCTTAAATTCACCGGCAACAAAAACTAATAAAAATTAGAAACACCCTTCTATGAGACCACTATCACAACCAAAACTAGACATACCTGAGTGGAGGGATCCTTCCATGGGTACCACAGCCCAAGACAAAATTGGTCACGTCCAAGTGGAGCTCCCCTATTTGGGTGGTTGAAAAAGGTAAAAAAGCACCAATAGATACAAATAAATAAATAAATAAGCTTTTAGCACTATAACTTTAGAAAAATCTCACTTGCAATACAAAAAATGTAGAAAATTTATATATTTTTAAATTACTACTAAGTTATCAAAAATCTAAGTAATGCTAAAGAGACCCATGGAAACATTAATTTAGGTTTCTAATCTATTTTCTTTGACATGTATTTTGTCTTAGGGAATTATTTCAATGATTCCTAAACATGATTGAGGGACTGTGTGTTATGATGAATGCAAAAACATAAAATGAGAATCTCTCCCTCTCTCTACATTGAATCCATAAATTAGTTAATATCTTCTTGATTTAATGGTTTGTTTTCAATTGTGTTTTGGTAATTTGCATTTACCACTTCTCCATTAGCCTACCAATTGACCTCTTGTACCACACAAATGTATGCCAAAAAAAAGACCAAAAATTTCCCTTATTCAACTTCCACATTGGTGTAGGGGCATCAGGAGCCTCATAAGCATATTTTTGTTATATTTTGGTTTTAGGTTTGTTAGAATTTTTTAGAGTCTCATAAGGTCATTTATGACCATTTAGAATGATATGGGTTCATTTTGGAGTGATTAATTGGGTTTTTGATTTAAAAATGTAAAAGGTACCAAATGTTGCAAAAAGTTGTCATGCAACTTTGGAAAGGTGTCAAAAAGAAAGAAAGAGTTACATGCAAGAAATAAACCATTAATAAGGATTTGGATCAGTTTTAAATGAATGAATACACCCTCAAGAGTCGAAAAGAAGGGTGAAGAACTGATTTTTGAAGTTTTAGAGGAATGAAAGCAAGCTTTTCTATGGTTTTTCTAACGTTCCATTTTGTTCTTCTTTCTTGTGCAGTCTGGTACGAACTCATATCAAAGAATATACTATATGGATGGAAAGATATTTTTTTCTAGTTTATAATTATTTTTGTCTCATTAATTTTCATTAATTTTTGTATGAGATATGGCCATTTTGGTGAGAGCAGGTTTGTGGTTGGTCTAGGGTTTCCAGTTTTGGGAAAAATTCCATAACTTTCTTTTCCACCATTGGATCTTTATGAAAATTAGAGGAAAAGTATATAATTATATTATCTTCAATCCCATCAAAGAGATTGGATTCATTTTTTGTTTTATGAAAGTTATTAATGATTTTTCCTTTCATTTCAAGGTTGTCCTATCAATGTTTTGAAGAATCAATCATTGAATGTGTTTTGTTTTCCCTTTCTCTGCATCATTTTGGAATCAAAGATAGAAGACCCTAAGAGTGCAAGGGATGCACTAGGACAAGAGGGTTGTGAGAGAAAGTTTTTTGTAGGTATGAAAGAGAGCCAATGACTTATATCCTCCAATAGTGATGAAATTGGGTAGAAGGTGTGCAAATTTCTTCCACTGAGAGGAAGTGGGTAGAAGAGTTCTTGGAGAGAGCATCTAGGGACACTGGAAATGGATGCTTCACTTCCTTGTCCACAAAAATGGGTACACAAGGAGAGGGATCTGATTTGAAAATATCCACATTCAAGGACACCTTAGAGATCTCAACCCAATGAAGGATGAAAGAGATCTAGAAATAAGGTATCCTAGGATATGATTGAGACAAGAAAGGGGTTCACCACCAAGTGTAAACTTGGAAAACATAAAATATTGGAAAACATAGTGTGATATGCAAACAAATGCTAAATTGCGTAAGAAAAGACCTAGAAATGTAAATAAAGCATAACATAAAAGTAAATATGTGAATGGTGTGTACCTAGAAACCTTGAAGAGACTAGAAATACCTCTGAAATTCTGAAAATGCTAATTTTAAAACTTGGTGGGACTCATTCGCCATTCTAGGTGAATCAGTCCCAATTCTGGAAGACTGCACCAAAGCTTGTTTTAGCCAAATGGGTATCCAAATCCACAAAAATATCTAAAAAAAGGTATGATGGGACTCATTCACCACTCTTGGTGAATGACTCCACTTTGACTTTTCTAAAAACTTAGAAGTGGAATCTATAGCTCTTAGTCTACTCAATTTGTACCTCCAAGTGTTCGGATCCGAAACCTTGATTTTCAGAGTTGTAAGTGACTTTTTGTGAAGATCTTGACCTTGCCAGTAGGGAGATGACTCCAACTAGTTTGAAACCTATTTTTCAATCATCTCCAAGCCTTCAAAGCACCTCTATCTACAATCACATAAAGAGAGAAAATGTTGATTGTTAGGGAATAGGGGTTTTCCTTGGTCAAACCCCTTTTAGGTAGTTAAGCCAAAATAATGAAACAAGATAATGAATCATGAATATGATGTAATGCAATTAGAACCTTTCCATGATGATGGATTTTGAGTTGCTACAACAATGGATGAAGAATCTTCCCTTGAATTCCTTAGAAATGATCTTGAAAGCTATCTTGATGACCTTGAAATGCTTAACTATTGCTTTCTTGGCTTGATATCATGAATGTATGATGAAACAATGATTTAAGAGCTTGTTTTTATAGGAAAGGCACTCAAATGGCCATTATTTTGATCTCCAATTTTTACATTCATCAAAATTCAACTTAGAAATGTAATTTTCCTGCTCAATTTTGAAAAAGTTCCCAAAAAGGACTCATTCACCACCCTTGGTGAATGGGTTCCACCTAAGGGGGCTTATTCACCCAATGTGGTGAATGAGCCCCACCTTGAGGTTTTTGAGGTGGGTCTTCAAGATTTTGAGGTTTTAAAGTGTTTTTGTTGGGATATTAGTCAAACTATGCCTCAAGATGCAAAAATAAGGGGCCTAGGGGCCTATTAATGATGATATAAAGCGTGATTAGGGCTAGGGATACAAATTTCAATGTGAAAGTGTGGTTAAATACACTCTACAACATTAAAATGAGGTCCACTTAGCCTAGAAAGGCACAAGATCCAATGTGAATGTGTAAAACACATTCAACCACTAGATTAAAACCAAGTTTAATTTACAAGCCTTATATATTAATGTGAGAATACAATTAAACACATTTTACAACATTGAATTAAGGGAAAGATAGGTCCATGAGACTTAAATGCTTAATGAAATTCTAGAACACTTTACAACACCTTTACAAGACATGTAGTTTATTCAGTTTACAAGGGCCCAAGACCTAATGTAAATGTATTATCCACATTACAAGATTAAATCAAGGAAAAATTAAGCCAAAATAATAAGGGCCCAAACAAGAAATAAAAAGTAGAAGGGTTACTTTTTAAGTGTCCACAACATCTAGAATCCTATTGGGTAGAGGATAGTTGTGTGTGTGAAGGTATTGGGATACCAAAAGAATGGAAGTGTTGAGGAGAATAAACCATGAAGACTTGAAGAGTAAGAAGTTGTCAAGCAAGCAACAAGAGATGCGAAGAGAAAGGAGAGATGAAGAAGAAAGATGGGAAGGAAAAACAAGTAAGTATTCAATAAGAGATAACAGGGTTTCGACAAGATTTGGAACAAATGCAAAAAAAAAATGGAGAAAGAATACAGAGTATAGTAACAAGTGTGTGGAGTTGGAACATCAACATTCACAAAATTGTCAATTGGCTGATATAGGAAATTGTGGAAAGAAGAAAGAGGCAACAATTGAGAAAAAAGTTAAAAATATTAATCAAGATGATGGCAGAGCCAAAGCCATCCAAGCAAGAGGAAAAAGATGAATAAAATGAGTCCATTGAGACTCAAAATTATGTTTCTAACAATATTTGTGAGTATGTGTTTATAGGTGTAGCAGATGAAGATGAAGATGGAAAAGAGTATAAAGAAAAAGGAGAAGTGAATGGAGTGTATGAAGATTGTTATGCAAATGTAGCACAATATGGTGAAGAAGAGGTTGCAAAAACAATAGAGGTACTAGCTATATTTTCTAATTTTATGGATGATGAATATGCTAATAAATTGTATTCAAATAATGAAGATGAAGACATGGACAGTGGTAATGGAACATATGAACAAGAGCTAGAGTTTTGGAACCTTGAAGATGAGAAGATGCTAAGAGAAGATGCAAGAATAAAGCGAGGCGGAAAATAATTCACACCAAGAAATAGGGAGTAGATCAAGGAAAGCATTGAAAATATCGAGAGGTACAACATAATTGGAGGAAGCGGAAAAAGTAGCTAATCATTATTTGAGGTTGACCTCAATTTTCCTTTTCCTTGGGAGTATGGTGTAGGGTCATCAGGAGCCTCATAAGCATTATTTTGTTATTTTTTGGTTTTAGGTTTTTTAGAGTGTTTTGGAGTCTCAAAAAGGTCATTTATGACCATTTAGAATGATATGGGTTCATTTTGGAATGATTAATTGGGTTTTTGTTTTAAAAATGTAAAAGTTGTCAAATGTTGCAAAAAAGTTGTCATGCAACTTTGGAAAGGTGTCAAAAAACAAGAAAGAGTTACATGCAAGCAATAAATCATTACTAAGGGTTGGGATTAGTTTTAAATGAATAAATACACCCTGAAGAGTTGAAAACAAGGGTGAAGAACTTATTTTTGAAGTTTTAGAGGAATAGAAGCAAGCTTTTCTTTGTTTTTCTAATGTTCCATTTTGTTCTTCTTCCTTGTACGGCATGGTACGACCTCATATTAGGGAATATAATATATTTATGGAAATATATTTGTTTCTAGTTTACAATTCCTTTTGTATCATTAAATTTCATTGAGTTTTTGTGTGAGATATGGCCATTTTGGTGAGAGCAAGTTTGTGGCTGGCCTAGGGTTTCCAATTTGGGAAAAATGTCATAACTTTCTTTTCCACAATTGGATCTTTATGAAAATTGGAGGAAAAGTCTGTAATTAGGTTATATTAAATCCCACTGAAGTGATTGGATTCATTTTTTTTTTTGTGAAAGTTATTAATGACTATTCCTTTCATTTCACAATGAGGTAGTCTATGGGTTTGATCAATGAATGTCTTGTTTTTCCCTATTCTGTACAAAACAACCCTACTTCATTTTAACATATATTTAGTAAGGGACAAAAGGGTATCCAAACAATTTTTTGCATTCCATTTAAAAATTACCTGAAGGAAATTATGATAAAAAGGTCTAAATTGCTGCCCCACCTTTTGGGTTTGAGAACTCATTGTCTAGGATGAACAAAATTCATAATTGCAGCCTTAAGTTTTGAAGTCTTTTTGAAGGTGATAGGAAAGTTGTTTGAGGTCCTTCCCCATTCTCTGCATTACACAAATCCTTGGTATACCCATTGTAGACCAAGGTGTGATATCTAGTTTTGTATTATTTTATATAAATTGTTTATGTTCAAGATTATATTAGTACGAACATGCATATGTATTCCTATTTAGTTTTAGTCTAGTTTTGTAGATTAACATTGGGTCATTAGTTTTCTCGTACATGCAACTATGAAATCATGCAAATCATAGTGTATGCTTTTGCTTCAGATTGAAAATGAAAGAACACCAAGGAGAGAGTGTGGAAGTTTCTTGAAGCAGTGTGAGTATTTTGAAACCCTAGTCACCTTCTCTATTTTTATTCTACCACTTTAAGCTCTAATGCAGCTTAAGGATATGGCCAAAATGGTTGATGAGCTTTCTAATGTGCAACTGATAGAAAAATTGGAGATACCAAGCTGGAATCGAGGGATAACAATCATGTTGAAGTTGCGAAGCTTCCTAAGATGACTTTGGAAAGTATCCCAACCATTTGCAGTGAAGATTTATACAAACCCATACCAGAATAAAATTCAAGTAAAATCAAAGAAATATAACTCCCTGATGATGTTATTGATGTGATTATAGAGTGTCAAAACAAAATGGTGATTTTTTTTTTTTAAGAGGTGTGCCTGAAACTGAATTCTATAAATGGGCTAGATAAAACTCAAAAAATTGGGGATAGGAAATAGAAGATTTAAGAGGACTTGGAAAGGGTTTGTGTCTTGTATGCTCAAATCAAGAGATCATTCTCAAGTAGTCTTATAATATGGTACTTGGGTCATCTATTGGAAAAAAATTTATTTGCACGACTAGAATTTTAAGTTTCACCTTGAAGGTGTTGTAAAGACGGTTGCCATTGCACCAAAAGATTGACCTATTAATGCTTGATAAAAATACCAAAGAATAAATCCATGAGAGGTTGTTAAGCCATGTCACAAACCCAGGTGCTTTATTGCATAGGAAAAGGAGACCAAGGGTGTACACCTTGCAAAAATCCCCCCAGCACAAGTGAGGGGTTCAAACCTGTGACGCAAAATCTGATACCAATTGTTACAAAGACAATTGTCATTGCACCAAAAAGATCATTTGTTTAATGTCTAATACAACCAATAGAGTTAACGAATCCATGAGAGACAGTTAAACCATGTCATGAACCCAAGTGCTATGTTGCACAACACAAGGAGACCAAGGGCGCACACCTTGCAACAAAAGGCCCATCTTGTTTGCACTATTCCACGTGCTTTAAGCTACTCTATCTCAATCTTTCTTTTATACATTTTTTATTAGACATTGTTGCCTAGTTTGGTAGAGTAATCTGGTGTAAGAATAATTTTGATAAATTTTCAAGTCTTAGGGTTCACACAAGAGTTTTTGTGGAAGTGGACTTAAATAAACCCTTTTCAAAGAATATCAAACTGATTGGACTAGGGTTTGAATTGAATCAGCCAATTATATATCTAAATAAATTGAATGCATGGTTTAACTTTTGAAAGAAGGCCATTGAATCAACAACTGTCCTATTAGAACACATAATTTTTTTCAGAAATCAATGGTTTCTTCCCTGACTAGTGGTCATTTTCCCTCCCCTAGTCATTCACCTCATACCATTTATCCCATCCATCCTCCATCATCTGTCATTAAAAATACTCCTTCTCCTCCCTCCAATCCTCATTGTCCTCTTGGTGCTCCTACTAAGCCAATATTGTCCTTAAAATATGTCATTATGTTTGATAAATAGAGAGTAGTTAGAAAGAGGAAAGAGCCTTCCCCTCTTTCTACCTCTTTTTATTCATGCCAAGTTCATTCTTGTTGTATTGGAAGATGATCAACGCTCCCCCCGGGATTTTTGACATGGCTTAACCACCTCCCATGGATCCATTAACTCTAGAAATTGTATCGGGCATTAACAGGTTGACCTTTTGGCGCAATGGCAATTGTGGGGCCAAAAATTGGTATTAGAGCCAAAGGTTATATGTTTTAATCCCTCTAAGTAATGTTGAGGGGGATATTTTTGGGAGATGGTCAGTGCTCCCCTTAGGATTTGTGGCATGTCTTAATCACCTCTTCTGGATTTGTTAACTCTAGCAGTTGTATCAGGAATTAATAGGTCAACCTTTTGGCACAACAAAAAACCATGGGGCCAACATGTTCAAACAATCCTTCCTATCCTAATTTCCTTGCTTGGGATTCATCCCCCTCTCCCCACCACTATTCTCCTCAACCATGTCATCTTGACACTTCCCTTTCTCTATGTCGATCTTGTCATCGCTCCAAATCTCCTTCATCCACTATCCAAGATCATAAACTCAAGAATTCAAATTTGAATATTGAGAATAGATTAAGTGCACTGACTCAAGATGAAGACTCTTCCCTTTATCATGAATTATAAGATCCTTTCTTGGAACATGAGAGGGATTTCCCTCTCTTGCAAATATAAAGTTAAAGAGTTTGTTATGAAATGGAAACTTGATGGGTTTTTCCTTCAAGAATTCTAACTTGGTGGAATTAAACTTGAGGCATATTTATGTAAGGTTTGGGGTGATGCCATGATTTTGTTTATTTTTCATATTGATGGAAAAGGAGGGGCTGTTATTGGGATTTCTCCATGGTTTTCCATTGATATTATTGATAAAGGTGACAACCCTTCCCACAATTGTGTTTGGACCCCTAATTTTATCAATGGATAACTCATTGGTTTTTGTTCTATTTATGCCCCTAATTCTACTAAATAGCATATTGAGTTATAGAAATGGATGGATAATAATTTACCCAATGTTGAGTGGATAGTAGGGGTTGAATTTAACATGGTTGAACATGCTTATGATCACAACTAGTCCAAAGAATTTAATCTCAACAATGAAGAATTTGATAGTTGGTTTTTTGTTGAATTTTTTTGGGAGTGGTGAATCATATTCATGATAAATTTCCTAGTCATTCTAACAACTGGTATGCTTGGTCTAACTATAGATTGGGAAGTGACAAAAAACTAAGTAGGCAACATAGATTTTACATATCTCCTATCCCACCCCTCAATTAAGAGCCTTTACGGTTGTGTGTTTAGGTGGACCTATCCACCACTTTTTGACCATTATCCCATCATTTACAGTATATGTTTGTCCCCTAAGACAAATATAAAGAGCTCTCTTCCCTTTAAACTCAATGTTTCCCACTTAAAGAACACTTATTGTTTAATTTACCTTGAAGGACTTTGGAAGTATCCCCAAACTTGATGAAGGGTGGTCATGGATAGATTGGTGGTGTGTAGCTATTAATCAATGCACCAGTTTATTGAATTCATTTGGAAAAAAAATGACTTGGTAACACAAATGGAAATAAGAATATCTCCATCAAAAATTTCTTCATGATAGAAAACTTCTTAATGTTGATCCTAACAATATCAGAATTCAAACCTCCATTGCTATGTACAACTGAAGCTTAGTTACATAAAATCAACAATTACAAAGGGCAAGGGGCCAAAGTCTGATTGAGATTACATTGGATAAAGGAATGAAACAAGGGAACAATTTATTTTTTAATTACCTCAATTATAAACATAACAAATAAATAATTTGTACTATAAGGGATGAATTAAATATCTTGTAGTCTAGTCCTACTGATATTTGTAATATTTTCAAACAATATTATGATAATATTTTCAAAGACGACCAATTTGGAAAATTCCCCTTTCTCCATGACCCCTCATAAAATTCTAGGCAATGATGGGATTCTAATAGAATTCTACCAAATTATTTGGCAACACATCAAGGAAGATTTTTACTTCTTATTCTTGGAGGCTTTTAAAAATGGTTTCTTGGGTTCAAACATTAATGGTGGCATACTCAAGCTCCTCACTAAAGGAAAAATGGAAGAATCCATCTCTAGCTAGCACCCTATTACCCTACTTAATACCTCATATAGAATCATTGCTAAAGCTCTAGCTATTCAAATAAAACTAGCGATGCAAGGAATTGTTAGAATAGAGCAAATAGGTTTTATTACTAGTAGATATGTTCTTGATAATCTTATGTTAGCTTGTGAAACCTATGAATTGACACAAGAAACATACCAAAATGTTATATTAATTAAACTTGAATTTGATAAATCTTATGATAGAATTCGTTGGAGCTTTATTATTAGTTTTCTTCAACGGTTGGGTTTCGGTGCTAAAATTCATTCTCACATTCAAATGTTGTTCCATGATGCTAATGCTCAAATTATTATCAATGGCTTCTATTAACTGTTGTACCATCTAGCTAAAGAACTCCTATCTCAAGGCTCAATCTAGATTTCACATGAATCTAGACATTTCTTGAAAAATGTGTCCCATAGCTTGGCCTAATGGGACTCATACGCTATTTCTGGCATATGAGTCCCATGTGGCTTGAAATAAAATAAACTTTAAATTTTTTGGCAAGATTTTATTCCCATAGATCTGATGTCAGTTGGTAGTGTTGTACTTTCAGGAAATTTGGCATAAACAAGTATAAATACAAGGTTATTTCACTTCTTTTTCACCTTGCAAGTTTACAAGTGACCTAGCAACTTGAGTATTCATGAATTATAGGAAATTGGTGATTACAATAGAATTCAAGAGTTTACAAGAGCATTTAAGAGTGGATTATCAAGTGTTTTAGAGCATCAGTCAAGTATCAAGCATCATGTCAAAGTCATCATGCATCATGTTTTTTTTTGAGCTAACATTTGTGATGTAGGGTTTTATTATTCAAGCAAGTATTCAATTCAATATCTATCACATTTAAGCAAGAATCAAGATCTACATCGATTGGATCCATTTCATACATGTTTGTAACACTTTATTGCTAGGGTTTGGTGAATTTCAACATTACATTTGTTCATTGATCATTCCTTCATTTCATTTCATTTCATTACAAGGTTTGATTACTAAAACAGGGTTTGACCAAGGCAAACCCCTTTGTACTAACAAAACAACATTTTACTCTCTCTTTAGTGTGTGATTTGCAAACCTAGGTTGAAGATAAATTGAGGAGAAATATTGGAGAAAATTTATCAAGTGTTCAAAGTTTTCAAAGTTGTCACGTCATCTACAAGATCATTGAAAGACATCTATAGAGAAAGATTCAAAATTTTAGATCTAGAAACTAGGTTGAGAAGATAGAGTAGAGATTGAAGAGCATATTTAGATATCGATCCTCCAAAAAATATAAATAGGATTGATATGACACTTCTAGCATATGAGTCCTTGCACAATGAAATTTGTAGATTTCAGGAGTTCTAGACTTATCTTTGCCAAATTTTTGTTCCTACCTAGAAACTCTAATCTGAGACTAAATTTCCCAGACTAGTATATGAGTCATAGTAGGAATTAATTTAAGCATATTCAACATTTTAGGTGTTCAATCAAGTTGGTACAAGTTTCTAGGTACCCCTTTGTACCTTTCTAAGCTTCCTAATATATTTTGCATCCATTTCTAGGTCATTTAGTGAAGTATTGCATATCATTAGGTTAATCATTAAATATTGCATGTCACTAGTCTTTCAAAGCCCTATCTTGGTGGTGAACCCCTCTTTATTCATTTGTTATACCCTAGAACACCCCTATTGCAAATATTTTTCCATCATTCCATCCCTAGTTTGATATCTCTAAGGCTCTCTTTAAATGTTATGTTAGCGAAATAGGAGGGTCTCATCCACCTTGTTCCATCTTCCAAAAAGGTGGAATCCTATTCCCATCATTACATTTTGGCGAGCCTACTTTTAGAATATCTTAATCCTAATTTGGAGTGCATTCTCATCCTAGATCTAGCTTACATAGACTTTGCACTAGGTTTTGCATTAGTTCATTTGCATCTAGGGTTTTGAAATCTTGCAGTAGCGAAAGTGCATAGAGGTTTCATTTTTGCATGTTGCATCATTGAATTTCATCTAAAATCTTCATTTTCACTTATTTTACACATTATCCAAACTAGAAAGCATAACCATCACTAAATTTTTTTGAAATATTTGTAAAAACCCTAAACTAGGACTCATATGCCCCTCTGGGTGATTTAGTCCCAGTACAAGTGATTTTTCCTGGTTTTTGGGTATTTTGTGGTGATTTTTATTCAGCATTTAGAACCCTAAAAAACATCAATTAGGACTCATGCGCCCCTCTAGGCGATTTAGTCCTATTTCAGATTTTGAACTACATTTTACAACATTAAATTCTCTGATTCTATGTTTCAGCTTGCATAATTTCTATTACAATCATTTCATTTCATTTAGCTTAATTTCATTTGAATTAAAATTAGAATATAACATTTATCTTGTTTTCATTGCATCTTGCATTTCATTGATTGTCCCTTATATGATCTTTTCTACTTAGTGTCCTATTACTAATACTATAGTGAGACAAAGTTTGAGACTCATGTCATCCCTCAATAGTACAATCATCATGGATCTTAGGTTGTCTAGCTCTTTCACTACTAGTGTAGACACTAGTTCACTAGGTATGGACCAAACCCTTAACAACTCTTTTCCTTCATGTAGTGTGAAATTTTTTGAAACAATGGTTGCTAGTATTCCACAAGAAAACATGATCCAAATCCATGAAGACATAGCCAACCTACAAACCCAAATAAGTATTGAAAATAGTTCAACCACAACAATCCCTACCATAGATAACATACACCACATGATTGAAACTAAAGGAGTTGAACTTTTGAGTAACCTAGCTCAAATTTTTGGTAGACTTACTAGTTGTGCTTTACCTTCGAACAATGACCAAAGCCAAGGAGGAATTAAAATCCCTCCTCCGACAACAATGTCCTCTATTCCTACCTATACCAATCCTCAAGTTACAACAACGATGCAACCTATGAGTAATTTGAATCCTCCCTTGGGTATTTCCACTAGCATCCCTAGTAATTTTGTGGCATCGTACATCATATCTCCTACCACTTTACCTCATATAAGAATTACATTCACTTTTCCATCAAACACATACACACCTCCACCCTATTCACCTCCATCTCAAAATGTAAACAATGATCCTCTTATAAACAAAAATTTGCAAACCATTTCATCCCTTCAAAAGAAAGTTTCCACCATAAACCAAAATAAAAATGGTCCACCTACATATTATGTTAGAAGAAATCCCTTGTCCTTGGAGATATTGAGAATTCCAATGCCACAAGGTATATAGGTGCCTATATTAGAGAAAAATGGGGGGAAGAGAGATCCTTCTAACCATGTTTCCGCTTATACCACCTTATGTAATGACTTTATCCTTGAGGATAAACTCTTAGCTAAGCTTTTCCATAGATCTTTGAAGGATACTGCCTTAGAATGGTTCTCCTCGTTACTGAAAAGCTTAATTCATTCATTCAAAGAACTTGCTAAGGCATTTATAAACTATTTTCAAGTTCAAATGACCCCTAAAATGACCTTGGCTGATTTGATGAGATGTGAGCAAAAAGAATATGAAAGGATTACTGACTTTATCTCACATTACCAATCGCTTTATTCCAAAATTAATGTAAAGTTTCTTGACCCTCACCTTCAAAAGATGTTCAAAGAAAATTTGCAAAGTAAAATACAAGATAAGCTTACCATGATGAAATTCCCTTCCTTCATGCACTTATGTACTGCCCTCCATGATTATCGAAACTCGATTAGTAGTCGTGATGCAAAATACGCCTATAGCCAAACTGAGAAGTCTGAGTCCACAAACCAAACAACTACGAACCTTTTAGAAAAAATAATAAAGGCTTCTTCCAACTTAATCCCCCTCAAAAAACACCTCAACATGTCGATGCCCAAGTGGTTGTTATAAGGAAAACAACTCCTTTCACATTTACAAATCTGGCTAGGAAGTTCACTCCCTTACTTGATACCCTTCATAACACAATGCCACAACTTTTAGAACAAAAAATGATTACCTTTCCTCCCATTAAAAATATCAATCCTAATAAGCCTTTACCTCCAAGTTTTAGATCAAATGCTTATTGCCATTATCACTAAAAAATGGACATGATACATAACATTGCAAGCATCTTAAACATCTTGTGCAATACCTCATTTATTTCGATTGACTTTCATTTGGTGGTGTTAGTGAGCAAGGAAATAATTTTGTTGCTCCTCCCAACCAAAATTTGTAAATCTTTACTGACCCTATACCAAAATATAAAATTTCATTTTTCAAAGCTAGTGAAACTACAAAAAATGATGTGATGAACGTGGACACGGACGATGAGAACATGGATACAATTCAATAAAGTGCTATGGATACTATTGAAAAGGGTCCTATGGATACTATTGAAAAAGGTTTTATTGTGTTAATAAAAAGTCAACCTCGTAAGGGCCAAACTAAAAAGCCTCTTGAAATTTATTTCTTATCTAAGGATATTATTCGAAATGCACCCGACGGTACTCTTTACGTAGCTGGACAAATCATTGATAATCCCACAAATGTGATATCAATTGATCTCGTCTATGGAGAGAATGTGATCACCGAGGAATTCCTACTTGTGCATGAAATCTATCAAGAAGCATATGATAAACTGAAAGTGTGGATAAGGACACATAATGGTTTTGCTTCCATACAATGGGGTTGATCGTGCTTCCCTTACAATTAGGACCAAAAAATTAGATGTCTCATTCTCCATCATCTTGATGTCAGACCAATTTCTTGTGAAGCTTGGTCACCCATGGCTACACTCCATGGAAGCTGTCTTGTTGGTCATGCATAAATGCTTAAAGTTTCCTTTTGAAAATGAAATATTTATTGTGCATCATAGTGGCTTTAAGCCTTTGTCCTCTCATGGAAACTTTTCATTAGATTTCTCTTGGTCTAAGCCTATGGAACCTATAAAACTTTAAGAAGATTTCAATCCTACCAAATATTTAAGGCGAAATGATTAACAAAACTATCCCTTCAAAACATGCCTCAATCTATGACTAAGCCTATTGTCCTTGATGAAACTATGATTGAACCAAAAGACATGCCAAGCAACCAAGAACAAATTAAGATAGATCCTTTGCCTATCTCCTAAACAAGACCAAGAGATAATGAAAACAATCCCGTCACACCACCTAGGATAAAAGAAATTTACAAAGTTAAAGAGAAAATGGTTGAACAACCTTCCATGGTTCATTTTTTTCCCTCCCTTAGGGAAGAAAAGAAACCTATGGTTGATAAACCCGATCCTACAAAAACACAACTTGAAAGTCATACAAAAAGAAACAGAATCCTAGAGAGTGTAGGCATAGACATTGTACTCTTGATCAAAGATTAAACAAAGAAAACAACAAAGAAAATAAACATCACAACTTGACTAAAGAAATGCATGATGAGTCTCCCTCATGCAACAAAAAGATCCTATACCACAACCGCAATAGGAGCTAAACCCTTCTTTGGACATTATCATTCAACCTCCCATTGTGATTACCTTGGATGATAATGATGAGATTTATAAAATTGATGAAGAAGTGCATAATGAATTGAACACATAGTTTTCCTCTTCTATGAGCTTAAATGGAAATTCTCCTAAGAAGAGTGTTGAACTTGGTGATGGACATAGTTCGGCACTTACTATTGTCCCTTTGGCTAATTATTTGACTTCTATATATGATGAACATGATTGGGATGTAGATGACCTACTCATAGGTATAATTGCATGTTCCTTACTAGTATTTTTCATTCTTTCTTTATGTGATTATATGTGCGTAACGTGATCCCCTGTGTTGTTTTGTTTAATGTATCTCTTTCTTTGTGACATTCCTCTATTTTTTCTTTGTCTTGTATTTTTCTTTTGGGGATGATGCAAGCCATCGTGAAATTCATGCCTCTTGCATGTTGACCCAAAAGCTTTTCCATTATATTTTCTTTGTCTTATGTTTTCCTCTTGGGGATGACGCAAGGTGTCAAGACATTCATGTATCTTCCATTTTGACCCAAAATATTTAAATTTTATCTTTTCTTTGTCTTGTGTTTTAATTTTGGGGATGATGTAAGGCATCGAGACATTCATGTCTCTTCCATGTTGAACTAATTTTTTTTTCATTTCTTTCACTCTCTTTGTTTCATTCTTCTAGTTCTATGAGTATTTGGGGAATGATGACAGTTTCGAGCTCTCTAAAAACATTGTAGCAAGAACATACTAACCCCCAATCCATGGATCCCTCATGTTTTTGGAGTTTAATTTTGGGGCCAAGCCTTCTTTTCCTTTTATATGATGTAGCTTTTATTTGGAAACATATGTATTGGCATAGGGATTTCCAAATAAGCTCTCATATCTTCTTTATTGTTAGCATTTATCATTTTCTACTTTAAAGTAATTTCTCACAACACGGTGTTTAGTAATTTCTTTAAAGTGGGGGCATTCATTGGCATTATTATTTTTCAAATCATTCTTCATGGTGTAGTCTTCTTACTTCATGTGATGCATCTCTCACTTTGTGGTGACATTGGGAGTGATTTGTTTCAAGAGAATGATCTCTCTTAGCATTTCATATTCCTCTTAGTGGCTTGATGCGATACATTGCATCCCCTGAGTTGTGAATATTTTATTCTTTGATTGGTCCTTTCATGCAGACATTAGGCACTATTTCCCCTAGGCTAAGACCTTACATGAACTAAGCAAGACTCCTTTGAATGTTCCTGACATTTATTTTGCATTTACAATTTTGGTTATATGGCCACCTTACATAACACACCTTGCATGCCTATGGAGCCATCATTTTTGTTTATGAGTTTCAAGCATACAAAGCTTTGCACACCTCATGAAGCTCAAAGTTCATTATTGTGTGGTGCCTTATCAAAGTTATCATGAGGTATAACTTTGGTCTGGTTGGACGAGAAGCCGAACCAAGGCATCACTTTACCATAGCCATTTGTTTGTGTGTGTGAGCACATACTAGTCATGTGTGTATGTGTCTCACCTCTTTGGATACTCACCAAATGAATAGCTTGAAGTTCCATTGCCTCAAAGTGAGCAAGAATTTTTTGACAAACAACTTAGATCTAACCCATAACATGTGGGACAAATGGTCAAAGCTTGATCCACCCCCCGTTTTTGTTTTACTTTTCAATTTTTGTAATGTCTTTGGTAGTGTATTCTTGTGCCCTTCTAATTCTCTTTATCATTTACATGTGTGTTCCTTTGTGCTTATGTTGGATCACCATAGGATCTTGATCTTGGGGGCTTGATCATCCCTCCTGATGGTTGTCATCCTATCTTACTAGAATTGGTACATTTTAACACCTCTTGATGCAATTTTGTGTACCTTAGTGTGATTTTGAAGTAAGTTCCCCCTCTCACTAAAATTGGGGCTAGATGTAATGACGAAAAAATGTACTACTCTACATTTTTGCATTTATTTTGACCATGCTCGTTAATTTGAGCTTAATGTGGCCTTGATTTACTGTTCTATTGTTTTTAACACATTCACATTAGGTCTTGGGATCTTGTAAACTAAATGGACTTGATGGTACCTTATTTTGGGTGTTGTAAGGTGTTATACCACACTTTCACACTAATCTATGGTTTACATTATTAATTGGGCTTCTTTATGCTTTAATTGGTCTTATTTCACATCTACAAGCCTTAATTAATGCATCTTTTTGAGGATAATCCCAAAATAAACCAGCATCCAATCATAATTCATGTCTTTATAGATTGTGTGACCTAGATTTAGTGATTTGGGACTCATGCGCCACCTTGGGTGTATGCGTTTCACCTAAGTTTCGAGGTCTCGATTTGTATTTCACATGAATCTAGGAATTTCATGAAAAATGTGTCCCATAGCTTGGCCTAATGGTACTCATACGCCACTTCTGGAATATGAGTCCCTTATGGATTAAAATAAAATTAAATTGAAATTCTTGGTAGGATTTTATTCTCTTAGATCTGATGTTGGCTAGTATTTTTGTAATTTCAGGAAATTTGGCATAAACAAGTATAAACAAAAGGATATTTCACTCATTTTCATCTAACAAGTTTACAAGTGACCTAGAAACTCGAGTATTCATGCATTATAGAAAATTGGTGATTACAAGAGAATTCAAGAGAATTCAAGAGTTGATTATCAAGTGTTTTAGCGCATCATTCAAGTATCATGCATCATGTTTGTTTTTGAGCTAACATTTGTGATGTAGGGTTTTAAGATTCAAGCAAGTATTCAGTTAAAGATCTATCACATTCAAGAAAGAGTCAAGATCTAAATCTATTGGAGCCACTTCATACATGTTTGTAGCACTTTATTGCTAGGGTTTGGTGAGTTGCAACATTACATTTTGTTCATTCATCATTCCTTCTTTTCATTTCATTTCATTACAAGGTTTGATTACCAAAACGGGGTTTGACCAAGGCAAACCCCTTTCTACTAACAACAAATTTTTTTTCCCTCTCTTTAGTGTGTGATTTATAGACCTAGGTTGAAGACACATTGAGGAGAAATATTGGAGAAAAGTTTTCAAGTGTTCAAAGTTGTCAAAGTTATTACATCATCTACAAGGTCATTGAAAGACATCTATAGGGAAAATTTCAACATTTCAGATCTAGAAACCAGGTTGAGAGGACAAAGTAGAGATTGAAGAGCAGGTTCATATCTTGATCCTCTGAAAAAGCCAAATAGGTCTGATATTCCACTTCTGACGTATGAGTTGCAGTACATTGAAATTTGTAGTTTTGAGGAGTTCCAAACTTGTTTTTGCTAGATATTTGTTCCTACCTAGAAAAATTAATTTGGGACTAAATTTCCTAGACTAGAATATGAGTCCTAGTAGGCATTAAATTCAACATATTCAACATTTTAGGTGTTCAATCAAGTTGCTACAGGTTTCCAGGTTCCCCTCTGTACCTTTCTTAGCTTTCTATTCTATTTTGCATCCATTTCTAGGTCATTTGGTGAAGTATTTCATATCATTAGGTTAATCATTAAATCTTGCATGTCATTAGTATTTCCAAGCCTTATCTTGGTGGTGAACCCCTCTTTAGTCATTTTTTATACCCTATAACACCCCTATTGTAGATCTCTTTCCTTCATTTCATCCCTAGTTTGAGATCTCTAGGGGCCTCTTTGAATGTTATGTTAGCAAAATAGGGGTGTCTCATCCCCCTTGTTCCATCTTCCAAAAAGGTGGAATCCTATTCCCATCATTAAAAAACCTTATTATTTTTACAAAGTTCTAAAAAGGATATTTCTAATATGATGGAAATTTTGGAGCTTTATTGTGATATTTTAAGATCTAAACTAGCTCATAATAAAATAAAATGCATAATGGTTGAAGTTGGGCCTATCCCCCAATGGATTCCAAAGGAATGGAAACAAATCAAACATGGAGAAATAATGAGGTACCTTAGAAGTTGCTTTGGTTTTGGGGTTCCTTTTTTTTATATGTGGAATTGGTATCTTAATAGAGCCAAGCATAAAATCTTTACTTGAGCATATAAATTCCTTTCCTTGGCTCATAAAATTGAAGTTGTTAACAATTTTT
>VDFB02336961.1:0-121134 GCA_007258455.2 Sequoia sempervirens | reverse complement strand
AAGAGGCCACTTGCTTTTACTAGCTCTTTGTCTCCACTATTGTAAAATTAGTGAAATTTTATCCTTTGTTTTGCCTAAGAGTGTATAATTCCTCTAGACTAGTGTCCATGTCTAGATTGAAGGAGAAGTGATCGATGAATTTGTCATTAATTTCTTGAAAAGTTTTGATACCAAGAGGCAGATGAGAAAACCAATCCATAGAAGGACCTGTTAAGCTTCGAGGGAAGAGGTGCATTAAATATGAATCATTGTAGGCCACCTCCATGCACATGACATTAAATTATTTGATATGGTCCACATGACTTCCTCTCCCTTTATATTTATCAAATTTGGGGATTTCAAAACCAAAGGGAATGGTACCATTGCAATGTTTTGATCAAATGGATACAGACACAAGTTTTGTGTATGGGGTTTCTTTTCCTTTCCCATGCGAAGGTCCTATATTTCTTGTGAGAGTTCTTTAAATTGAGATGCTAGATCATCTTACGGGTTGGTGGAGATGTTAAGATTAATGGATGCACAGCCCCTGAAGCTTCAATAAAGGACTTTAGCCATGAAAGATAATCAACCACAAAAGAAGTGTTGCAACAATGGAATGTTGATTGAAGATTCTATTGATATGATGATTGATATGATATGTTACAAATGAACAACATGCCTGATTAAATAGGCAAGAGGAAAACCCTAATATGCATGAGATGTTGCCAAGTGTTATAATCTAACAACATGTGACAACATGTGAACCCTATGGTGATGATCATTAAATGATGAGATAAGTTCTAGAAGGAATCTTATCCCACAAACTAGGAAGGGAATATTATCCCATTTATTAAATGATGCAACCTAGGACTAAATGATTAAATGCAAGACCTAAGTTAACTTATGCTAGTGTAATAATTAATTAATTAATTACACCAACACCCCCCCATAAGTGCAACTTAGGGAGGAAAATGCAATGATTATGCAAGATGATGATGGGTCTTGGCTACAAGGCCATGTTAGGTACCCATGTACATGAAGATGCAGAAAATATCCCACAACCGGAGAAAAAGGGGAAAACCCAGTGGGAACAAAACCCCTCCCCAAAAAAGGAGATGCAAAACAGATGAAAGAGTGATGATTGGAGGACTCAACATTATCCCCCCAAGAACTACAACCATCACATATATACAAAAATATCAAAAAGATGTGGACTAGATAACCCCCCCATAAAGGAGAGTAGTCCCCTCTCGAATGTCTTCAAGACTAATGTGAAACTGAGTAGTCAGAAAGACCTGAAGTGAACCCATCCAAGTGCCACAAGTCTGAAGAAGAAAATGTATCCATCCCTGCTGAAGAAAATATCAATGGAGAGGTGTCAAAGGAAGAAGATGGTGCCATGCAAAGAGCCAATTCAAGCCAACCTCCACAACCTTGGCGAGGAGGAGGAGAAGATGTGCTTCCTACCCTTGAATCTGGAGAGTCAGGAACAGGAGGATCTCGATCCCAAAATTTTGTGAACTTGTATACCTTGGAATGATGATCTGCTTGACCATAGGCAACAAGGACATCAAACCTATCTCTGATGATAGCAAGTTCTGAAGTGAACTCAATTTTCAATCCCTCCTGAGTAAGTTGATAAACAGACAACAAATTGTGAGCAATCTGAGGAATGTAGACAACATTTGCGAACCTCCTACCATCAAGATCAACATCACAAAGACTAGAAACATAGACAATATCTGCATTTGTTGTGAACATTCGATCAAAGTCGGCAGGCCTCAGAGTATCCCACAAAATATGGTTTTGGGAAGAAGTGACATGCCGGGAAGCACCGGAGTCAAGTACCCATCCATCTCTATTAGCAACCAAGGTAGTTATCAAAGCATGTCCCTGTCCAAGATTGTCAGCAGTAGCAATGCTGGCAATACCAGATGAAGACTCTTCATGCGAGGGGAAGTGAGGAGATTTGACTGTAGTAGGAGGGAGAGAGATATTGTGATCCTTAAGTATTTTTCGAAGCTCATGGATCTCCCTCTTGAAACAGTTATCCTCAATGTGACCAAACCCATTGCAGAAGTTACACTTGGGCCTCTCCCTCTTTGGCTTGTCTTCCTTAGGCTGAAAAGATGATTCAGAAGAAGCTCCTATCTTTGATTTTCCCTTATGCTTACCCTTTCCTTTTGATGGTCCTTCCACCAATGCATGTGACTTTGTGGATGTATCAGCCTGATTGAGCTTTGACTGCTCTCTGGTTAGCCTTTCACAAATGTCTCAAATGATGGCATAACAAAACTATCACCATGACCATGCATGGTGGAATAGAAAGAAGTAGCAAAATAGGAAAAGGAACCTCTCAACTTAGATAAAATCATGAAAATGCATTCTTTGTCAGACTTATCTTTTCCACAACCTGTAAGTTGAGTTCGTAAAGACTTAAACCTTACCAGGTAGTCTTCAATAGAAGGAAATTGATCAACAGCAAGGGAGGAAAGCTCAGCCTCCAATTGTAAAACTCGAACATCACTAATTGAACCAAAAAGATCCTTAAGCTTGTCCCAAACCTCCTTGGGAGTCAGGAACCCCTCAATATGGAAGAACAAAGAGGTAGGTACATTTATAGCAATGAGCCCCATTGCCTCTTCACACTTAGTCTGATGTTGGAATTTCTCATATTCCCTGGTAAGATGAGGTTGAGTCTCATTCAAGGTGGACCAAAGTCCCTTTGACCAAAGGAGACGTTGCATACTGACTTTCCATGTATGATAATTGTGAGGAGTAAGAATCTCAAATCCTGTTTCAGCCATTGGAGAAGAACGACAAACCAAGACAAATATTTCTGACAAAAAAAATTGAATGCAGATATCTGATGAACTACCAACTGAAGTGACACTTCTGAAACAAATTGAAAAGTGAGAAAGATGCTCTAAACCCAAAAAATAGGGTTTCCACTTCAAATAAGAATAAAAGATGATAGGAGTATAATTTGGAAAAACAAAGCACACCACTGGAAAGTTGACAGAAATACCTTTCCAACGATATATCGTTTGCGAATTTTTGATATTGTATGCAGAAGATATGGCTTCCAGAAGAATTCTGCCTGATTGAAGAGATGTTGGCTAACCAGGTACAAAAATGAAGCTCCTGGGGGCAAAAAAAATAGGGCCCTTTGGTCACCATGTGACTGGCTGTAGTAAAAAAAACACCCACCTGGGGCGCGAGATGCGTGGTGGCAGCAGCGGTGGTGTGCAGGTGGTCGGCGAGCACAAAAATCCGGTGGAAATGTCAATCGGAGTTGCCGTCGAAACGCCGCGGCAGGGGTGGCCGGTCAAATGTCGTACCGAGTGATGCCCGATGACGTCGGCCGATGGGACAGGGCCGACGAGTCTGCGGAGGTCGGTGGAAAGCCGACGAAAAAAATTTGAATATTGCACTTTGCAATTCAAATTTAAACAAAAAAAATGCCGATGAATATAATGCCGACGGATGAAAAAATATTATAGCCTGCGAAAGTTATATGCCGACTATATAATAAAATGGCAGGTCGATCCCTGCAGAATTTGATTTTTGCCGATACTATATAAAAAATGCCCAAAAAAATAGCCAGAATTTTTTTTTATTTTTTTTAAAAAAATTTGCCTTGATGGAGGACTGAAAGGGAAGATTTTTTTCTGCAAAAACTGTACGGATAGTACAAAAAAATTGCAAACCCTAGATAATACCTCATAGGCTCCCGGTTGAATCTACTCTGATTTTGGCAAATGAATAGGCAATCTATGGGTTTTGAGGCCTTCTGGTCGCAATGGAGAGGTCGGAGAGGTCCTGATCTGCACCAGAAATCAGCTTGGCTCCCGGGTAGAACCAACTAGCCTGCAACATAAAACTCCACGCCTGCACGAATCTTGCACTCCAACTTCCTGGATCTAGGGTTGATGTTTCAATGGACTTGCTCTGATACCATGTTAAGATTAATGGATGCACAGCCCCTAAAGCTTCAATAAAGGACTTTAGCCATGAAAGATAATCAGCCACAAAAGAAGTGTTGCAACAATGGAATGTTGATTGAAGATTCTATTGATATGATGATTGATATGATATGTTACAAATGAACATGCCTGATTAAATAGGCAAGAGGAAAACCCTAATATGTATGAGATGTTGCCAAGTGTTATAATCTAACAACATGTGACAACATGTGAACCCTATGGCGATGATCATTAAATGATGAGATAAGTTCTAGAAGGAATCTTATCCCACAAACTAGGAAGGGAATATTATCCCATTTATTAAATGATGCAACCTAGGACTAAATGATTAAATGCAAGACCTAAGTTAATTTATATGCTAGTGTAATAATTAATTAATTAATTACACCAACAGGAGAAACATATGGTGGGATGATGAATGAGTTGTATGGGGTGTATGGTGGTGTAATATTTGGTGATGGTGATTGGGGTATCAATGTATATAATCCTAATGTGTTTGGATTGACGATGTTCGATTGAAGATTATAATAGGAACCTTGTTGTTGTTGTTGTTGTTGGGCATACTGTTGAGCTAGTAAGGCTTGTTGTTGGGCCTGTTGTTGTTGTTGTGCTACTAAGGTTGCTTGATGGGCTTGATATTGTTGTTGTGCTACTTGTTTTGTTGCTAAGGTTGCTTGTTGTTGTTGTTATTGTTGTTGTTATTGTTTTGCTAAGGTTGCTTGTTGTGCTAATAAGGTGGCTTCTTGTTGTTGTTGTTGTTGTTGCTACTTGTGCTAAAGTTGCTTGTTGTGCTACTGCTTGTTGTTGTTGTTGTTGTTGTTTTTGTTGTTGTGTTATTAGGGCTTGTTGATAGGATTTTTGTGCTTGTTGTAAGGCTAAGGCGTGTGCTTGTAATGTGGGATCATGTGGTCATTGATACATCTATGGAGGATTATGGATATTGATGTTTTGAGTGGGTAATGGATTGGTGATGAAATTTTGGGGATTCCCTTGGTTCAACATTCCTTGTAAGGTGGTAGAATGAGGTGGAGGAATGTATGTTTGAGATCTTGTTTGATTTGGCATAGTAAAGGAGACTGTGGGAAAAGATGAGGATGGTGCCATTAAATTATGCGATGGAAATGACACACTAGGACCTTGAGTCCATTGGTTGAAAAGATTTCCTTGTCCCATGTCTTGAGGACTGCCTTGTGTTTTGAGATGGCTTGATTAAGGATGTTGTGGATGTGTTTTGTGAAACCAATGGTATGGATGAACCCATTGGAGGATTGGGTAATGATGTCCCTATTTGCTTTAAGGGTTTATTCTATGGTATGGTATTGGCATGCCCTTGTGCACTATTTTGAGATACCTGATCTGCACTGCTTTGAGTGATGGTAGGAACACTTGTAGTACTCATGGGTGTGGATGAAGAGGGATTCCCTCGATATGTCAAAGTCGTGAGCAAGTAATGAAGATCAAGAGGTGTGTATATCTACTTAATATCTTCATGAACGGGAGGAGCACCAAAGCTAGGTGTCCAGGTGATTGTGTTAGATGGAGGATTGTTTCAAGTGTTCCAACAAGTGTTTTGTTTTCAAATGAAAGAGCATGACCAAAGTCTTTAGCAAGGATTGTTGCAATACTAGGAATGTAGGTCTAATGTATCCCTAGCGATGGGGTTGTGAAACCTTTTGTTAAATTTTGTTCCACAAACATCGAGGAGATAGGAGCTACATTTTCAAAGGCTTGATGTTCCATAATTTCCTCCCTAGTGAGTTCAAATGGGTTGTTTGTGATATATTCTATCTCATATGGTCTTGATGGTGATGAAGGCTATTGTGATGGTGTATCTTGACTTCTCAGATCAAATTCTAAAGGATTTGGATCACTTGAGGTAAATGTCACGTTGGTTTTCTCCATGACTCTCTTGTGTTGTGATCTAGTCTTTACCATAAATGTTGTGGCACCTTTGGGAGAGTTGTGTTGTGATTTGTGATGTTTGAACTCTCTAGTTGACTCAAATCTAGGTAAAAGGGATGCTCTAAGTCTTTTGGGAGCAATTATGATAATGGGGGGTGAAAAGATGAGTGATGTGGAGAGTGATCTTTTCAAATGTTTTGGGACAACAATTTTGACTTACTCTTGATGTTTTGATGTTGGGATAAAGGATGTTTATGAACTTGTAAATCTTTAGGGTAGACTCATGACATTCAAGATGAACCAATTCAAGGATGATAACTAACTTTTCTAAATGCATGGAAAAGGATGCATTTCACACACAAAATATCCAAGTTAGGGGGTTGGTTTGATTTTATGTTTAAGTCAAAAGATGTTGGTGTACTCAAAATTTTACAAAGTTGGATGAAGTGAATGATGGAATTTAATGAAGGGGTGAGTGAGATGTTTGTCCCAATGTTGACTTAAAGTGAACCTTTATTTTGACAAGACCACAGTAGTGAGAATGATGCTAGACCTCTAAAATGTTCAAATCCAAAAAACCCAATGTTGATTTAGATGAGAGGATGGATGGGGATGTTTAAACCTGTTCAGTTCCTCCTAGCTCAAGCATAAAATTTCCTTAACAAGTGGTAACGATTGTGATAAAGTATTGAGGCCCACTTCCTACTAAACTGTGAACTATGATACCTACATTTGCAATAACGGGATATAGATCTTCCCCTATGCATTTTGATAGTGTGATGGATAATTTAGAGTTCAATATTATGAAAAAGACCAGGATTTTGACTCCAAAAGAATGCATATAATTTTGGACTATTTCTTGAAACGTGTCTGTAGAAGTTTGCTACCAACTTGTCTCTATTCTTGTGAAGTGTTAGAATATGTTTCTTGAGATCTTTTGGACTGAGATGCCTAAGTCTAAAATGACGACCTATAGACCTTACTTTAGGGATCTTGACTTTACGTGAGATCATGTCTAAACAGTTCAAGTTTATGGCAGAAAGGAAGATATTTATTACCATGTGGGTGGGGGTAATGTGGGCCTTCCAACCTCAATATCAGCTTGTTCCTCTTCTTCGTCTAAAATGGTTTTTGTGTTTCTCCACTGGGTATTTGTTTCTTTTGTTTCAAAAGTGAAGCTTCTCAAACTTCTAATGAGATTGGTTTGTTCTTCATTAATGAGTTCAAAATTTGGTTGAATTATAGCACCTGGAAGATCAAGTTGTTCAATGGGAGTAATTGGTCTCCAAATAGTCATGTGGGGTTCATTTCTCAATTTATCTTGCTTAATGAGTTTATTTTACCACAATCACTTGTCTGGATTAAGTTTTCAAACTTAATGTTTATGTCAAAAGCACCATAACTTTCACAATGTCCATTTTGTGAGAATCATGAGGTTGAAGCCATAATTGCCTATGTTGTCTTTGGAAAATATGGATTTTGATATAAGTCAAGATATTTAGAAATCTCTATGGATAAAATCCTTAGGACAAGCAACAATATCAAGGCTTTTTCAAGAGGTATCCATATTTAGGCCAAAGTGTTTGAAATTTTGAGAAAGATAGTGAATGTTTGTTTTTGCATCATTTTGGAACCAAGCAAAGTATTAAATTGACTCATAATCATTACAATCCTAGGTTCAAAATGGCTATATTTGTTGATTCCCCACTTGGATTTCTCCAAACACTAAACAATGTGAATAGTTAGAGATTTGGCAACACTGGCCCCTCCACGACACACTTCTCAAGACCACCAAATATCAAAATCCTTAAAATATGGAGATCAAAAGGATTTTTTCTATTTCTACAATTGAATAGTAAGAATGTGGGGTAGCTTCAGAATGAATGTTCTTGCACCAACAAATATTAAGGATTTTTGGCTTCTAAATAAGGGCTCATAGCAAGGGATTCCAGTTTAGGGGGTGCAATGATAAACTCTATCAAGAGGTCTCCCAACCCTTAGAACAAGGGATTTACGCATCATAAAGATACTGGGGTAGAGCTACCATGTGTCGCTTCCCATTGATCACAATTTTTATTGCAACCACACATTTATATAGTGGTTTGGAAGAGCTTGTCTTTAGCTTGTTATTGCTTGGGTCATTCCCTCCTTTCGAAGCGAGGAGGAAAACCCTCTAAAGATAAACACTAGCAAGGAAGTACATTTGTAGTTCAATCATCTTCATTCGTATGAACAAAGAGAACACATACTATGCCTTTTTCTCACACTTGCAAGGGGGTTCAGTTTTAATCCAAACTGAAAGGTGTAGGTGATTTTGCAAAGTGTTATGGAATGTTTGTGTTTCTCAAGGTCGCCAATTGGTGCAAGAGAATTGCATACACATATAATAATGTTCAACGTTGTAAATCACAAAACATAATAAACAGTTGTAAATTTTAACCCCTCAAAGAAGTGATGAGTTTTTTTTAAGCACCAAATGAAATATGAAGTTGTCTTGTTCAATTTTAAACCCAAAAAACCATAATGAGATGACGGTTCAATTTTAATCCCATTTGAGCGTTCATTTTAAACCCAATGGAAATTTAGTGTGTCCTAAATCAAAAAGTAGAAAGCATAAAAGTTGGGTTATAATTGCCCTAAAGCATCAAACGCTTGTTATAATCACAAAATTTTAAGATAAGAAAGGCTTTCTTCACTTTAGCTCCATGTCGTTCAACCTACAAAACCATATTAGTCTAACTAGAAAACAGTTAGAAGTGCATTAGTGATATGATGAATCGAGAAAATTAAAGCGCATGTCAAAAATATGATCATAAAACTTCTTACCCTGGTTGGGCGTCGTTGCACACAATAGCATCATGATTTGAAGTATGGGCGTCACTCTGGTGAGAATGGGCATCACTCTATAGCAAAAACAAAGAGAATGATAGCATTGATATTTTTTCAGGCATCACTCTAATGGATTTGGGGGCGTCGTCGTTTGAAGTTTTTGATACCTCTATATTAAATCAATGTCACCAAATTTAAACAACGACAATGCAATTAATCAACGTCGGTGTTTCAAATTGCAATAGCGTCGCTATATGACAATGCTCTTCAAAGGGCATCATTGTTTGTGATTTGGGTGTCGATGTATCTTGCACAACAACAAACAAATGGAATTCGAGCTAAAAACTAGTTAAATTAATAGTTTTCCCTCCTAGCGCCAAAATGTGAGACGAGGATTTTCAGGGTGGGCCGATTACACTCAAGATCCATGATGAATCAAAGCATAACTTAACCACTACACCTCAATCACAAACAAGATCATTCAAATTGAAAGTTAAACTAAGCATTTACTGAAACTGAAAGTTACAAACTATGAAAATAGTTAAATTCCTACTCTAACCCATTTGAAACTTATCATGTTTTGGAATTGGTGTCGTGTTGATGTGGAACAACGACCCTTTCCCAATCCCGTGATTAATGATCTTGTTTCAATCAATTATATGGAAGAGAATCAATGAAACCATTGTGATAAATTGATGAAAACCTTATTTATGCTAAATTAAACATGATGCAAGCTAAATTAGCATGATTTTAAGCTAAAATTGATCTAAACATGCAATTGCTAAGCTAATCTAAGCTAATTCTAAGCTAAAAGATGGAAACCCTAATTTATAAATAAACAAAGATGGATGTGTGGAAGCCATTAATGGATGTTTTAAGCTATTATACAACTAAAAATGAACTAAATTAAGCTAAAAGTGAGTAAATTGAGAGCGTGGATGCAAGTGAATTCAACATGAATTTTCAATTGAAAGATGGATCCATTTGTCTCCAAATAGTGTTCTATTTATAGGAGAGAAAATGAGAAATGGAGTTTTGAGATCGAAAAGATTAATCAACAGTCCAAGATGGAAGGAAGAAGAGGCATGGATCATGGATTCTCATCAACAGATGAGAATGCAAGATGAAAATTAATCAAGGGCTCACATTTGTTCCAAACAAACACACTTTTGACCTACTCACACAGGTTAAAGGTGACTTGTTCAAAAGGTAAAAGGTTTAGCTTGCTCAAGAAGCCAAGTGAGTTGATTGGGGGAAAGAGAATATTCTTTGGAATATTCTCATGGGTGAGGATAAAGGTATTTTGCAAATTAAAAGAAATTTTTAACTGTGCAAAATAGGAGATAAGGGATGTTTCATGGGAATATTTCCCTTTAAGAGGAAAATTAGTTTAATTGCTAATTAAACAAGGTTTAATTGCTAATTAAACAAGGTTTAATTGCTAATTAAACAAGGTTTAATTGCTAATTAAACAAGGTTTAATTGCTAATTAAACAAGGTTTAATTGCTAATTAAACAAGGTTTAATTGCTAATTAAACAAGGTTTAATTGCTAATTAAACAAGGTTTAATCATGCAACTAGGGAATTTGAAGAATTAAAGTGATATTCATTAAATTAAATGATTTAATGAATGCGGGAGAGATGAAATGATATTTAATTAAATAACTCAGGGTTATTTAATTAAATAAGATGACTTAGGAAATTAAATTAAATATTTTGATTTATTTAATTTAATGAGATGAAATGTTTTGATTAAGGGTAAAAAATGGCTTTTGATGGGGCCTGGAACCCATAACAAAGGTAAGCAAGTTGCATTTAAAATACATCATAAACCAACAACAGTCCTGCAACATCCACTAAAGATAACTCATGACTACACATGTCGCATCATACAAACAGTTAAGGGCATGAGACCCTTAAACAACCTGGTTTAAACTGGGACTAGAAACCCTTTTAGATATTCACAGACCCTGCCTACATCCGCCAGGCATCAACAAACCTGCCGCTCATAGAAGACATCCCAGAGCTAAGAAAGATAATTATAGAGATACAAGGAAACTGCCTACATCAGCCAGGCGACAGCACACGAGCCACTCTTGGAAGGCACGAAAGAGCCAAGAAATAAAACCATTTTAATGGTGTAGGACACCAAAAAAGAACCCAAATCGTCCAAGGACAACTCCAGCAGCAACATCTCCTTTGAAGCATTCTGGGAACAAGATACCAACTCGAAGGCCACCTCAAAAGGACTGAGCTCCCCTCTATTAGAGAGGATGCTACAAGCAGCAAGACCACCACATCCAGAAATCACCTGCACCCTCCACCTCCACCTCCATAGGAGATCTACCCACCTCAATAAGAACAGCTGAGGGAGGTCCACCTCCATAGGACCAAGGGAGAAATCTAACACAGTAGTCGAGAACTCACCCATAGCATCCTTCGGTATACACTGCACCAGAAATAAACTGTGGACAGGGAAAAGAATCTCAAAACATACCAGTAGTCCACCATAACAATATTCCCAAAAAAACTTTTTTGAGTTTCCATAGACAGAAACCCAACAAAAAACCAAAACAAAACCAATAGAATAAGCAACTCTTCCCACAAGAAAACCACACACCCCAACATCAACCACCTGGGGAGCAAGAGGAAAAACAACATCTTCAACAAAGAGGGACCAAAGGCACGCAGCCTGAGAGAACAAGGCCTCAACAACCAAAAATCTAGGGAGAATAGGCCATAGAGAGCACAACAGCAAAAAGACCCACAGGCCAAAAGACCACTAAAGGAGAAGTCTCAGTCTCAGAAAGAATGAGAACACCCAACCCCCCAGAGGAAGAGGGGAACCCAAACAAGAAGAGAATCAAGAGAAGGTCCAACAAGAAAGAACACCAAGCAACCCCTACACGCCGATAGGGGCAAGAGATAAGCCCAAACACCCAACAAACAACCAGAGGGAAACACCACCAATCAATAGAGGGGAAAGAATGAACCCAAAACACATCAAGACCAAAAACACCCACAGCAGAGCCAACCCACAAACACCAGGCGGAAGCTAAAGGTAACCAAGGACAAACCAGAAGTAGAACAAACCAACAAGAAAATCCACCAAGCCTTCCTATTACGCCAAATAGGATCAAAGATAGCCCAATCTACAACCAAAAAACCTTAGAAAAACCAAAGCCCACCCACTGCCAAGACGACATCGAGAGAAAAGTAGGGGACGCCAGAAGCCAAGCACCATCCCAACCAACAACACCCAGCCAACCAAGGACAATCCCAGAAGGAACAGAAGCAACCAAGGCACTGCATCCAACCATGCCAGCAACCCCGGTCAAGGCATGGAGGGAGAGAAAGAGAAGCCTCTCAACCACCCAACTACCTCCAAAGGCCTCAAAACCAACGCCATCCTCAGCCCCATCCTTAATCCATCCATGAATGGCCTTACCAGTACAAAAAAAGGCAGAAATAGATGCCTTCCTACCCAAAGACCTCCATTTGCACCCACAGCAAACAACATCCAAAAAGAACAGGGCGCCTCTGAAGGAAAGACCCAACCAGCCATCGGCCAATTCCACACCCCTCCAGACACCCACAACTCGCAAAGGGAAAATGACCGTAGTCGTGCCCAAGGAAACATGGGAACCCATGTAAGTAAGGCCCGCACTCCAAACAGGAGAAACCACCGTCCATTGTGAGCCAGGCACAACCCAAGGAAGAACAGGGCTTGAGAAAGGGAGAAACGCCACATCAGGAAGAAAAACCACAACAGGAGTCCACCCAACAGCAACCCTGCAAGACCAAGCACCAGCAACCGCCAATGATGACTGCTCAGCCTCCACGAGATCCCCATCTGGATTTTCATCATCTTCACCATTCGCTCCATCGCCAGTTTCAAACTTCACTCTCGTGCGTGCCCGCATCCGCTCCATTAATGAGATGAAATGTTAGCGTGAAGGGGGAATGAATTAACATGAATTGATAAATTAGGTTAATGGACAAAAATGATGTCATTAATTAAATTAACTAGGTTAATTTAATTAATTAAACGAAAAGAGGATGGATTTAAAGACGAAATGATGTTAATAAAATTGTTTCGAGTGTATGATATCATTCAGGACATTTTTTAGTGTCTACACAACCATCTTTCATAATTATTCAAGAATTACAATCTTCACTCTATCTTTTCTAGATGCTTCATTTGAGACCTAATTCTTATGAAACTTGAAACTAAAGTACATCCTAAGTAGCTTTACTTATCTTCCAAATCACAAGCAATAATTATGAATAGTGGTCAAATGTCGTACTAAAAACAATGATAGTTCAATACAGTACATATTCTACTTCTGAGTAGAAAAACTTAGAACACTATCGTAAAAATTTCTAGACTTTTGTAAAAGTAGTAGACATACAAGAACCGCCAATTAAATATGTACCCATACTTCCCATGTTGCCTTTTTTCGTTAATGATAACATTAACATCTACAACTGATATTCCACTTTGACATATATTTGACATCAATAACAATAAACATCAATGGCAACACTATGTTCAACATACATGTCTTAATATGAATCACAAGAGAAGGTAATAAATATTATGTGAAAAAGCATAATAGATATGATATTTGTGTTAATGGAGACACAAGTCCTTTGCTATTTTTCTTTAAATTCATTCACTCAAAGTTGGTAGGAATTAGTCTTGAATTTTGGGCTACCATTATGGTGTTGATTAAAAAGAGGGTCTCTTATCATGCTTTAGAATATGTTATAAATGGTCTTTCATATCATCTAGAGGATGTTGCAAGTACGAGCAATTGGTGTTATCATTGATGTCAACAAGCCTGTGTTGTCATTGGTGTCAATTGTATGAGAAGAAGATTGTTGCAAGAGTATGTGTAGTTGTTGGTATTGTCTATGTTGTTGCATTGATGATGCTTTGATTAGTTGCATTATGTTGTCATTAGTAAGATACTAGTGTCTACCTCTATTGTTTCTTCGATAAGCTTCTATCTATGGTTGAGGAAGTGATGGAGATGATGAGGATATGTTCTTGGTGCTTGGTTTCCAAGTGCTTTTGAGAAAATTTGATAAAAAGAGGAAATTGTGAGTTGCAGTGTGTTTTGGGTTGAAGAGTAGTGTTCTAGTGTTGCTCTGCATTTATTTTAGGTTGAAGATCTACTTATGCATTTTAGATATGTTGATTAGAGGTGTTCATAGGTTGCATTCAGAACTTGGTGTGATGGATCATTGTGCAAAAGAAGTTGTGTTCACTAGTGTGTAAGTGTATTACAGAGGTGTTTTGGAGAAATGTCTTTACTTTGCATTTCTCTGCAGGTTGGTTTCAGTTCTTGTGGATCTGAAGGCATGTTGATAGTGTTGGTATCTTTCTTTATTCAAAGTTGTTTTAGGTTTGGTGCTTTGAAAGTTAGTTTCTTAAGTTGCAGTTTATGGCAGAATTATCTGAGTGTATTGGGTGAGTACATTCTTTAGGTGAAATGTCTTTACTTTGCATTTCTCTGTAGTTTGGTTTCAGGTCTTGTGGATTTGAAGGCGTGCTGATAGTGTTGGTATCTTTCTTTAGTCAAAGTTGTTTGAGGTTTGGTGCTTTGAAAGTTAGTTTCTTAAGTTGCAGTGTATGGCAGAATTATTTGAGTGTATTGGGTGAGTACATTCTTTAGGTGAAAGATGTTGCAAAGGAGTTTGTTGGATTTTAAGGTATTTTTAGAATATTCCAGATTGTGTTCAGGTAGCATTTGTTGTTTGCAAGTTGTTGATTGAATCAAAGGAAGCATGCACTTAAAATTTTAATGGTGTTTACATGGGTAAAGACCAACCTTGATGTTTACACTAATTGTGATGAATGTTTATTGTTTAAGCATGTTGTAGTGTAGTGTTATAGATTTGGGTCCCAAATAAGGAGTGGTGTGGTCCACTTTCACTTCTATCTACCACAAAAGTGTTTTGTTGCCGACCTAATTTAAACTTACATGGTTGATGTGCATAGCCAACCTTGGAGAATGTTTTCAAGGTTGAAGATGATATAAGTATGAGTTGAGTTGTTCAGGGATGTGAAGATACATAAGTATGATGCGAATTGTAGAGTGTTAGAGTGTGAATTTGAGAAGTGCAATGCAAGCTTTCATGTGTTATATTATTGGATTCAGTGAGCAGAAGATGTCTACAATTCTTCAATTAAGTTGCGGAGGTGTTGGTATTGTTGTGGTGGATTTCTCTATGTAACACTTGTCTCTATCTTCTTTTCTATTCTAGAAATGAGCCTTTATTTTCTTGGGCAGTGAGTTCTCTGGTAGTGAGCCCTTTGCTTTCGATGTTGATATTACTTTATATTGTGAGTTAATCCTCACCGTGGTTTTTCTCATCTTGGATTTTCAAAAAAATCCTAGTGTTTGCTTGTGTACGATGTTGATTTGATTCAATTTTTGTTATTTGTTTTTCATGATAAATCATTAAAATAGATTAAGTGTTAATTGAATAAATGTGGATTTGAATGTTTGTGAGGGTTTTGAAGATTTAAGATACAACTGATTCAACCCCCACTCTCAGTTGTCTTGTGCATTCAACAGAGGAATAAGTCTATATCATCTTCAACCCATAAATATTTAAACATTTTTTATTATGACCATGTTCACAATAAATTTATGATCAAATTATTATCTCTCCCCAACAATTGAAATCTAATAGTATGAAAATAACAAGAAAGGACAATAATATCATTTTTTATCACATAGATAGTAAAATTATTTAACAAGTGACAATGGTATTTTCCTATTTTGTTTATAATAACTTGAAAGCTAGAGATAACCTCTGAATGTTTAATTAATATCTAACTTAGTAGATAATTAAAATTTTACAAAGCTTTCATAAAGTTATTAGTAAAGTTAATAACTAATTAACCAAAGAGAAAGAAAGGATCACATGTGAATCTCAAGAGTATCTTTTATTTTTTCTAATCTAATTTTATCTCTAAAAGCCTCATTGAATTGTGAAGAATGACTTGAGGTCTAAAACATGTCTTTCAACACACACACAAGACTTAAATACCCTTGAGTAAACCCACTATAAACATGGGTGGAGGAGTCTTTCTTTTTCTACTTAAATGTGTCTAGTATTGAACCAAGGACCTTGTTCTAAATATTGATCCCTAATACCAATTCAATTTGGTCCTTCTCCAACAAGAGGGAAAATATTGAAGTTGTTGAAAACATCACATTGTTTTAACATCACATAATAATAATAAAAAAATTTACCAAGTAAAATTATAAAGAATTACAAACTAGTATCTTTAAATTTTTTTAGCTAAATGAATCTCACATCATAGAAAATGACAACAATAAATATTTTAATGATACAACATCAAGGTATGCTCCTATTCGATCTATTGCATACCTTTTATCTCATCTACAAAATTAGACAATTGAAGTTTTATTTAGATAGTTGTAAAGTAAGATATTTCAACTTTATCTAGATCATGAGTTAGGGTTATAATGTGGAGAATTATCAACCAAATTTATTCTAAATTAAAAAAATATAGAAAATATAGCACTCAAAAGACCAATGTCAAGTCATCGAAAGGGTGATGATGCTCTTTACGAGTTCGTCCACTTCCCATAGACATTTTAAAATTCAATACCTTTTGCACCTGAAGAGATTGGTTTTTAAAATAAATGTTCTAATTTATATTAATATTATATAATCATACATGATAAATGGCATTTAAATCAAGTTTCCACTTAACCATTAATAAAAAAATCTCTTGCCTTCAATATTTATATTCAAAAATAAACATTAGGATTTGCACCCAAGTAAGGAAGCACAATGGTTACACCAAAAGTAAATTACATGCTTAAGTAATATGTTAGAGCATACAAATTGAAAATTTGATAAGAAGATATTTTATTTGACAATTTTATGGATATAGAATAACATCTAAAAGTAAGTGCATTAGATTTTACTTCTATGCACTTCTTGATGAATAATTGAATAGGGATATACAAGTGAATTAAATTAATTTGATGTTTACTAGAAGTTTGTTTCCATTAACAAAATAAAATAATTGAATGGTAGTAAGTTCTTATAATAATGAAACGACAATAAGTTCTTATAGATTATAGGAAACACATAAAAAATAGAGAAAGAAGAGGAAACTCGATCAATATGATAAAAGTTCAACTATTTATTTCTTACTAAGAATGTTCAATTTTGCACTTTAAGAAAATCATTTAAAAGATAAGATTAACTTTATTAACATTATTTCTAATAAGCAAAAAAATTGTTAAGAAAATAATATTAATTAAATACAGGACTATGTTGAGAAAGTTTATTTTTCTGAATATTTAAAGCTTATTAATAAAAATTATATTGGCTATTACTTAAAAATAATTTTAGTGTGTATAAAAATATATTACAAATTATGTCTTGTTTATTTCCTTGTTAGGTTACATAAAACACAATTAATATTTCCATATGAAATATGTCTTTATAATGATCATTTGAAGGCTTTACAAATTCATTTTAAATTTTATAGGTAAAATAGGTACTATACATATCCATATTATATGTTGTTACTATAACATAGTCCAATTCCTAGATTCAAATACACTCCTTTTGAGTTTATTAATTCACAAATAAATCCAAACTGAATCTCCTGTCAAAATTAAATTGTAATCATAATACTAACATAACATTAGACTAATGAACATAATATTACAACATATGACTAAAGTTAGCCATATAACATTTCCTTTAGCTTGTGCATGTTCTATAATACATATGTTTGAATACAATCCAATCCCCCCTCTTTTGCTTTATCTATCATCCTTAGGCTACATCTACAAAAACCATTGAATATAATCTCAATTAGAAATATGTAATGTATATATCTTTTGATGAATTTTTTTATGATTATTTTTATTCTAGTACCCAATTGAGAGGTGAGACTAAGAAAAAGTGCAAGGGCAAGAAAATAATGAAACTAGATAATTACCCTCTAGTCTTTGAGATAGCAAGTTATTAAGTTTCATAAAGAAAGAAAGTGGTGTCATAAATATTTGAATGCAAGATCTTAGTATTATATGGAGGAGTTTTTAATAATCATGAAGCCTAATCTCCACTTGGAGAAGCCCTAATTTTGTGTTTGCTTATTGATTTGGAGGACAAGGGAAATTGGGACATAGAGTGGGGCTAGTGCCAAGACAAGTCACAACATAGGTAGACTAGGTTCTAGTCTCCTTTTAAAATTCACTTACAACCATAAGAACAACTAAAAACCACTTGATTTTCAATAATAGGAAGCTTTCTTTTCATCAAACTTCACTAATAGGCCTATTAAAGATGAATAAAGACACTTATATAATGTGTTTTTTAATTCAAACTTTATTTGACAAGAATAAAGGAAAATTTTATTCCAAATTAACATGCCAAAAATTAAAATTCTTATATCCATTATACCTTGAAACATGCATGTAGCAATAAGCCCACATAAGAAGCCTATTAACAAATAAATTATTTTCTTAATGAGCCAAATACATGATAAAATGTAAGCTCATGCTCCAAATTGCATGTAGCAATACCTGTTGAGGCTCTTACAAAGACTAAATTTGAACCATGCATTTTTTTAAATATTTTCACTACAAACTCAAACAAATAGCTCTTCCCTATTCTCGTTGAGCTAGTCACAAAAACAAATTAACCTTTTACAATAGCATGTAGAATTCTAACTTGATGTTTAAAAAATAAAAGGGTCCACTATATTTATCTTGATAGGAGTTCTCAAAAGAGTGTGAATGTCTCGATTTCTATTTCTACTTGTCAAAAGAGTAAATGTTGTAAGAATTGTTATATTCCACTAATAAGATATGAAAAAGTGAATGAAAAACATAACTTCTCAACGCTTCTTGATGGGATGTGGGTATTGTTGAATTCTTCTATGAGATTCCAGAAACTTCTTATATATATAAAAAGAGCCCACCACTTAATTACTTATATTTCAATTAATATCAATTACATATATTGAATTTTAACCTTTAACTTTAAATTTATACACATACTATAACTAATTTTTTAAAACTTAAATTATTATTATTATTTTTTAAATAAATTCTAACTATGAAACACATTCCTAAAACTAAATGATCATTAGACATAAATCTACAATAAAAACTTATAAAAAATATTTTAAAATAAATTAATACATGCAACCTAACAAATGGGCTTAAAGTTATAACAAAAATAGCTTGAAAGAACACAAATTAAGAATTTTTTTGTGAACATAATAAATTCCCGTATATAACTAATTAAGGTACTTAGTTATCATATTCATGGGGGCCATGAAAGCTTAAAAGACAATTTGTACAGCAAACATATCTTTTGGCCATACATGGGTAATTTTTTAAAGTCATGCAACTTAGGCCCTCAAGTCTATTATGATATGACACAAATTGAGGCCCACATTTAAGAAATCTCACATCTACCTAGTCAAACAAGGAACTTAGGTAGAATGTCTACATAGCTCAAAGGTATTAAGGCCTTGTATGTAAGCTAACGAAGGTGGGCCCATATGCATTTTGCTTAGTCAAATATTCACTAGAAATATATATATATATATATATATATATATATATATATATATATATATATATATATATATATATATATATATATATATATATCCCACATGGTAGAAAGGGACACCCTTTGGCACATATTATATCTTATTATCCCTGACCTAAGGACACTTGTGTAGGTTAAAACAATAATTTTTTAAAGAAGTTGGTTGAATATTTTTATCATATTGAACGACAATAATTTGATTGGTCGATTTGATTTGGTGAGAATGATCATATGTTTTGGATTCTACTAGTCATTAAAGTTCAAAAATATCATAAGTGTGATTAGGTTATGTTTGACTTTTAAATTATTTTAATGAATCGGATCTTCCATTGTGACAACTTAATTGTTAGACGACTTTTAACTCAAATGTGTATTCCCTCGTAATATTATAATTCACTATGTAAAAATAAAATTACTAACTTTTAAATTATTTTAATGAATCGGATCTTCCATTGTGACAACTTAATTGTTAGACGACTTTTAACTCAAATGTTTATTCCCTCATAATATTATAATTCACTATGTAAAAATAAAATTACTAACATAAATACTACTCATAATTTTGTATTGTCCTTTTACAACGTATTTCAAAAGTGTGATTAGGTTAGATTTGGTTTTTAAATGATTTTAATGAATCGAATCTTCCATTGTGACAACCTAATTGTTAGACAACTTTTAATTCAAATGTTTATTCCCTCGTAATATTATAATCTGCTATGTAAAAATAAAATTACTAACATAAATACTACTCATAATTTTGTATTGTCCTTTTACAACATATTTTGGAGGTGTGATTAGGTTAAATTTGGCTTTTAAATGATTTTAATGAATCGAATCTTCCATTGTGACAACTAAATTGTTAGACGACTTTTAACTCAATTATTTATTCCCTCATAATATTATAATCCGTTACATAAAAATAAAATTACTAACATCTATAATATTCAAAGAAAAAATACTACTCATAATTTTGTGTTGTCCTTGCAATATATTTTTAAGCACCTTGTGGCCAAGCATGGTAGTCCCCTCATATCATAAATGGCCCTACGAGAGTTGTCTTTCTCTTTGAATTAGTTTTAGTGATGGGGCTTGGGTCATGTCATTATGAACTTTTGTGGACAATATAATTATTTCTATTTCATTTAGAAGTAGATAGCTTTTAAGTATGTTTGGGGGATAGGGATAAATTATGGTGTCCCACAAAGTTAGGTGACTTATTGTCTTCATTAACGAAGAGATGCCCCACTTCTTATATTCCCGAGGTAGCCCACCCATATTATTCGAGGCATATGCATGACACTAATTGCATATTATTCTTTATCATTATTTTACATATTAAAGCTATAGTATGCACCTTTGGTAGATTCAGGTGATGAGAACGTACCATGTGGCATTTCAAATTTAAGTCTTTTCATAAGTCTTGTGAATTAGATTATAAAAATGTAGGGGAATATTGTGTTCGACCTACGTAACTTGGGGTCTAGAATAATGAAAATTAGGGCTTTTTGTTATTAAGGGTCTTTGCTATCTACAACTTTGAATGTTGTTCTGTCTTAAAGTGAGGTTTAAAGAGGAATCTTGTAGCTAGTATATCATTGTGTTTGGATAGAGCATGGCCTCTACTCTATGCCATATTTTTAATTCTATTGTCATTGTTCTTGAAATGCAATGGGATGTTGTGGATTAGGATATCTCTTATTTGAAATGGAGACTCTTCTTAATTTTAAATTGTCTATAAATGATAAATTACAAATTGATTCATAAGAATTCTAAAATATATAAAGAATAATTTCGTAATTTTTTTAATAGTATAAGTATTTGTTATTTTGACATAATGAAACCATTAGTTTTATTAAAGTGATGATTTCATAACCATTATAATATTCTTGAATATTGACTAATGGTAGTTTTGTTGTGATGCAAGCAATAAGAGGAAGTAAATAATCATGTCTTTTGGCACTTTATTTCCTTCAAGGAAGTTTTAGTTTCATAAGAGGATCCCCAAAATATATTCATATGCACATTTGAAAGACAAAGGCAAGAATATAGAAGGTTTGTGTTTTGTTTGTAAGGATCCAACACAAGGGGAAACTTAGTTGTAGTTCAAAGACGACTTAAAAAATAGTAAGACTAACTATATATTTGTAATCTACTCCTTGTAACTAGATTTTTAGGCCTTATAATTTAGGTGGTCATGTTATTGGCCCTACCAATTAGTTTTTACTCCATTTTGGAGGTATCCTAGGGAAAATTTGAGTGTCCACAATTCTCTGTGTTTAATTTTTTTAATGTTTACTTGTTACACAATCAAATTAGATTTTAAGGGCAATCTAATAATACTAAGTAGAGCAATATTAAAATTTAGTAATTTTTAGTTTATAGACAAAGTGTTTGATGAGATTATAGATCATTTAGTATCAAAGTATGTTACTAACCATGGGGACTTCAATGGAAATTAAATTGTGCGATAGTGACTAGGTCTTTAGAGAATCAAAACTTAGTTCGGGACTTCAATGTAAATTAAATTGTACAATAGTGACTAGGTCTTTAGAGGATCAAAACTTAGTCCCTAATAATTTGGAGATCAGAACACATAAGAGGAAAGAGGAAATAAGAATGGAAAGAGACTTAAATGCATGGAATGTCCACCTTAGAGGTCCATGAAGAACAAGTAATGACACACCAAAAATGGATTACTCAACACCAAGAGCATATGGCATGAAAAAAAGCCTAAATGACTCAAGAATAGTCATCCACATATGTCTTAGTGTGTACTCTAGGCAATAAATTTGGTATCAAAGATGATGTAGAAGGGGAAAAGGGTGACAAACAGCATATATGGCACAAAAAAAGCTAAGAAAGAGGTATACTTACAAACAACTCCATTCAAGGTTAAAAATAAAGTAGAAATCAAAACATTTGAAGTTCAAATTAATCTTGGGATATTAGATTAATGGATAAAATATATGGAGGTGTATTTTAGTGTTCCTAATGTGAGTGTGGCACATTATATTTCATTCACACACCTCAAAATGAGTGGTGATAGTATTGTCAAGTGGGAGATTTACCATGCTTCTTGTGAGAAGATAATGAAATAAGTAGTGTATAGTTGAGAAGGTTTCAAAAAAAATCTAAAAATAAAATTTTTAATTATTGGGCAAGAGAATAATAAAAAGATCAAGTGGCCATTCTTCAACCAAGGTAGTGGAAAGGTGTATAAGATATATACAACTAAATTTTAGAGACAATCCACATTGCTTGGAATAGACTTGGAAGATGATATCTTCACCAAATACCTTGGTAGGCTACACTCTAATATTAGAATAAGAATCATCACCATAAATTCAAAGGACCTAGATGAAGCACATGACTTAAATATTAAATTTGAGGAAGAGAGGAAGAAAGGTAAAGAAAAATCTTCCAAGCAAGGGAAAATAATAACCAATCAAATAAGGATAAATAAAAACACTTCAAGAAAGGAAATTGGAAAGGTGAGAAAAGCAATGTTATTATACGTCAATGTAAGGACCCTACAAATTATTGTCCTCATTGTAATACTAGTCATATTGACAACAAATACATCTAAAAAATAGGCCTATGGAGGATTTCAAAAAATCCTTGGTCACCAAGTATGAAGAGGTGGAAATTAAGGACAACTTGGATATAGTGAGAGATGAGGATGCATATATCCACAAGAACCATTGTTTTAAATAAGGAACTAGAATCAATGAGCCAATTTTTTACTCTCAAACTCCAAGTGAAGAAACTAAAGGTAAGTTCACATGTAGATCTTGGTTCTTAATACAATTTTATTTTAGTTGATGTGATTAAGAATATTTTTTAGAAGAAATGTGACCATCCTCATCCACAGGTCTATTGGGTGTTGGGAATTAAGGTGTCTCAATCTTTGCACATTCATAGCAGTTGATTTTAATTATTTATTACTTTTGTATTTTATTTTATTTAATATAGCCTCACATTAAAAATGGGTCATGGGATTTTGAGGTGACATTATCTTCCATGTGTCGAATCCTTTCTTATGTTGTAAGAGGTTATTTAAATTGCATATCTTTAGTAGATATGGGATGCCTTACTTTTTGTAGGATCCTATGATATATTCTCATGGCTTGTAAGAGCTTATAAGAGGGAGCTACATTGAAATCTTGACTAGCACTATGACAAAAATCACAAATATGTTATGAGGAGATTGTGGGGCCAAAATGGAGCACCATATTGGGGTAGTGAGTTATGATTTATGACAACATGTGACAAGTCAAAAAAATCTACTACTTATGGTGGATTCAATTCTCCATGATTTGAGGCACTGGAATTTTTGTCAAGTTAGGCACCACATTTGAGGGTGGTTTTAGCTCATGGTTTTGAAATTCATTTGGTGGTTTCTTGTATTGAATCTTCTATAAATTGGTGCTTGTGAGTTATATTTTGCATTGTTAATTTGTAGGTATTGAGATGCTACCAAAACTACTCTAATATTGTATGTTGGTAATACTATTGTAAAAGCTTGCTCTAAAAATGTGTTTTAATCTCTTTTTCGATTTCAAAATACAATGAGCTACTTTGAGGCGTGGAATTTTTCTTGTGAAAGGTTTTTCCCCATGTAATATAGGTGTTATGTGTTTCATTGTTCATGCTTTAATATACATTTCTACATTTTTTTGTACTAGTTTAGATTAGATTTTGTTTTATATACACTACTCTCAAGATTAGTGTAGGATGTTGATTATGCTACCTTTACTTCCTTAAAAGTGGTATTAGAGCCTAATCACCTTAGGTTTTAGTTGTTGGCTTGTTGGTTTTTTTAAGCTAATATAGTTTTAAGTGGGACTTGTTCAGAAAAGTACTTTGTGATATTATTACAAAAAATAGAGATGACAAGAACTTCAAGGATGATTGAGGTTGAAATTTTTTTTGTACAAAAATTGAGTTGTAGAAAATGAAAATATAGGATCTATTGGTAGACTGTGAGCCATGGAGCAACATTGATGAGAAATTTTAAAGACTTGCAAATGCAACTATAATTTCTTAGAATGAAATTATAGAATAGAAATCAAAGTGTCTCAAAGATTATGTCTTGTATATTTTATTTTGATTAATGCCCATTAAGAACTTACTACAAAGAAATTATGGTAGAAATTGGATGAAATCAAACCAAATCCCTAGATAACAACTTATTTCTATGGAAGAAATCATATTCCTTGAGAATGGAGGAAGGTGGGAAAATGTAATACCACCTTAATATATTCAATATGTTGGTGGCATAATTAAGTTTAGTGGGTGTGAAAATAGATGAGGAAGATAAATTTCATGCTTTTTTTATGTTTTTTGCCTATTTTGTGGGATAGTTTGGTCATTGTCATTGGGAGCACTTATGTAGTCTTGAAGCTTCAAGATGTTGTTAGTTCCTTACTTTCTAAAGAGATGAGAAGAAAGTTTCCATTAGTGTTAAGAAGGCCTTGAATGTTTGTGGTAGACCAAAAGAAAGATGCAAGAAGAAAAAATTTAATTACAAAAGTCAATTTCCAAGTCCAAGGGGATATTTAAGTCTCTTGGAAAGCCCAAAATGATATACTAGAATTGTGGAAAACTTGGTTGTTGAACAAAGATTGTCATTGATGTCAAAGGAGTTTATGGTTGTCCTAGGTGTTCACTGTTGTCAAAGAATCTTTTCAGGAGATTAGTGAGAATTAAGTGTAATGTACTATCATATCATTTTGAGTTGTTGTGGAAGTATATATTGCTAGCTATATTGATAAAAGAAGTCAAAGATTGTTTGTAGTATCATACTACATCAGTTCTTGGTGACAAAAGTAATTTAGAATAATGTGATGTCTTGTACATAATCATACATTTGCGTAGATATACAATGTGAAGTAAATAAAATAGAGAAGGTAGTGAATGAATACACAAGGAGAAAATTGTGCGAGATGGCATGCTAGATCATTAGAAGATCATAAGGAGAGTGGAAGAGTGTCTAAAGCAAGTTCAGATTTTGTCCAAGCTATGTAATCATCATTGAACGTCTACAAGCTTTATCATTGTAATTATGTAGGACTAGTGTTCTACTCATAGAGTTGGTGCTCAGATCATTGTATTGGGGATTGGTGTCTTTGATGGGTTGGTGCCTACTTCATGTTGTAAATTCCCTTATTATATTCTTGCTTTATGAGGCTATATTTGGACAGTATATCCAAGGAGCTATTCTCACTATGGTTTTCCCATCTTTGGTAGCCACATATATTTGGTGTTCTCATGTGTGTATATGTGCTCATAATTGTTGGTTGATTAGTATTAGTGAAGATTCAAGTTTCATGTTCAGTTATATGTGTTGAAGTTAAGAGTTTTAAATAGATATGATCTACTAATTCACCCCCCCTCTTAGTAGATTGTGTGCCCTTCAATTTGTATCAGAGTCGAGTTCCTTTGAAGAAGCTTAATCAACTTGAGGTATATTCGGGATGGAACACTCTGTGATGCAAGAAGGATTGTTTATAAATAAGGCACCACTTTTTGATGGATTGAATTATTCATTTGGAAAAGTAAGGATGGAGGCATACTTGACAGGCCTAGGTTTTGAAATTTGGAAATCAATTGCAGATGGAGATGAGATTCTTGAAAATCGTCCAAGGGATCCAGTAAAAAATAAGGCTTGTGAAAATAATATTAAGGCTAGGAATGCCATTTTATGTGGTTTTGTCTAACTCTAAATTGTGAAGGTCATGTAGTGCAAAACAATGAAGGAAGTATGGGATAAATTGCACACCATTTATGAAGGTGATGACAAGGTGAAAGAAGCAAAGCTTCAAACTGACAGAGCTCAGTTTGAGAGTTTTAAAATGAAAGAGGAAGAAAGCATTGCCACATTTATGCTCTCGGTTGATGAAGTTGTCAACTTTATCAGAGGTCTTGGTGAGGAATTGAAAGAAATCATGGTTGTGAAAAAGGTAAAGCATGGTTGTGAAAAAAGTACCCAAATCTCTTCCTAGAAGGTTTGATTCTAAAGTTTTTGCTATTGAAGAAGCTAAAAATTTGAATTCTTTAAAAAAAATTGAATTACATGGAATCTTGACTGCCTATGAAATGAGGTTTGATAGTGAAAATAAGGAAAGAGGTTGCATTCAAAGCATCCAATGAAGCAATTTGATCTAGAATATGATATTGGATCAAATCTGGAGGAAGAAAACCTTGTCAACAAGTTACAAAGAGGTTCCGAAAAGTACAAAGGTAAGTTACCTCTCAAATGTTTCAACTATGGTGAAGTATGGCATTTTATGGCTAAGTGTCCTTATAAGGACTCTAACAATGTTGAGAAAAAGTATGGAAAGAAATCATTTCAAAAGGGAATAAAGGTCAGAGGAAACAAAAGAGTTGCTTCATTAATGAGGAAGGCTACTCTATTGATGAAGAAGATGAAGATATCTTCAAAGATGAAAAAGAAAAAGCTACAGTCATGGCCATGGAAACTACTAAGATATTCCAGAGATGAATTCCAGAAATGATGATGAAGAAGTAGATCTTGTGGAAGAATTACTGTGCCAGAAAGGAAATCAAGAGACTATAGAAAAGAATTGTTGAAGAAGTGAAGGATAAAGACAACATATCTCAAAAGCTTGAGAGTGCTAAAAAGATAATCATTGATTTGAAGATGCAAGCAGAAGAAGCAAAGAGGATTGAAGAATTTTTTACTAAAATACTACTATCAAAAGACAAGGACTATGAGAAGCTTGAAGCATAAATTGTGTTAATAAGGAAAGATCTTGACAAAGTAAACCATCAACTGCAATTGAAGTTTGGGAAGAGTACTGAGACTCTGGATCAAATATTGGGATTTCAAAAATCTATGCATGTCAAAACTGATATTGGATTTTATGATCAGAAGAACAAAGTGACAAAACAACTAGTGAATCCTATTAACGCAAGTCCGAAAGAGACTGGTTCTTGAAGCTCAAATTCTGAAAGACTTACCACAGGTGATGAAAGAAAGGCACATAATGATGGTTTCATCCAAGTGCAGAAGAAGAACAAAAGATCTAAAAGACAAAGATACAATACCGGGTTCAATTATTCTTTTTTCGATTAATGTTTTAATTGCAATAATTTTGGTCATAAGGTTGTGGATTGTAGAAAGGCTTTAGTAAGAAGAAATAATTTTGTTAGCAATAATGCATTTGCACCTCTATACAATCTCAATATTGTTTGCTACAAATGTAACAACTTTGGACACATTTCTAGGAGCTGCAAAATCAATTTTATGAGCCCTCCTCTACCAAAAACAAGAAGAAAATCATCAAAATGTCATAGTCATGAATAAAAAAAAAATTGGAAGAAGATACCGGAAGAGAAAAGATCGAGAAATCAGTGATAGCTCAGACTGCTCTACATGCTCAAAAGGAGAAGAGTCTGTGGATTATAGATAGCGTATGTTCAACTCACATGACTGGAGATAAAAGTAAGTTCATTAATTTCAAAAAGTTTTTGATGGAGGTTTTGTTACTCTTGCAAACAATTTTGTTGCTAAGATTATCGGTAAGGGTGCATTAAGTCTTGATGGTGGTAGAACAAAAACTCATGATGTTTTGTATGTTGAAGAATTAAAGCATAATCTTTTTAAGTGTCAGCCAAATGTGTGACAAAGGTTACTAGCTTGCATTTAGTGCTTAAGGTTGTGAGATTCAAAAATATGATACTAGAGAATTGATTGTGGAAGGAAGCAGGACAAATAGTGACATATATCATCTCAGTGAGTTGAATGGACAAAATTGTCTTACTATACAAAGAGAAGAGAGTTGGATCTGGCACAAAAGATCAGGACACATCAATTTTGATGACATTGTGAAGATTATCTCAAAGGGAATGGTCTAAGACATGCCAAAAATCAAGAAACCTCAGTCTACAGGCTGCAAACCATGTCATGAGGGAAAACAGACAAAATCCATATTTCCTACTAAGGAATATTCTACTTCAAAGCCATTGGATTTGATCCAATACAGATTTGTGCAGACCAATAAGGACAAAGAGTCTACACAAGGTGACAAGTATTTTATGATGCTCATTGACAATTACACTAGAATGACTTGGATCACCAATCTGAAAGAAAAATCAAAAGCATTTGAGAATTTTAAAGCATTGAATGCATTAGTGGAGAATAAAACTAGAAGGACGATTAAGGTTTTGAGATTAGATAGAGGTGGAGACTTCACTTTTGACTGGTATGATGCATTCTACGAAGAGCACAAAATTTGAAGACAATTTTCTACTCCTAGGACTCTACAGCAAAATGGAATTGCAGAAAGGAAAAACCAAACTGTACAGGAGATGGCAAGATTGATGTTGAGTCAAGAAAATCTATTGAATATGTACTGGAGAGAAGCGGTTCAAACTGGAGTGTATATTTTAAATAGAGCTAAAATCATACCTAAGTCTGATAAAACACCATATGAGCTATGGAGAGGAAGACCAACTTCAATCAAACATCTCAGGATCTTTAGAAGCAAATGCTATATCAAAAGGGATAAAGAAAATTTAGGCAAGTTTGACCAGATCTAATGAAGGTATTTTTTTTGGTTATTCTATGACAAGCAAAGAATATAAATGCTACAATAAAAGGTTGAAGAGGATTGTGGAAAGTGCAAATGTGAGAGTTGATGAGACAATTCAGTCTACCAACATTCTAGAAGTGGAAGATGATGAAGATCCAATCCGTAGCAATGATGAAGACTCATAAGTTGATTCTGAAAACATTGTTACAAAGACTTTGGCAAGGTATGTTCAAAAAAATCACTTTGAAGATCATATTATAGGTGACAAGAATAGTGGATTCCAAACCTGAAGAAGAATTGAAAGAGAAAATGAACATGTACATTTTGCATTACTGTCAAAGATTCAACCAAGGTCCTACATTGAAGCAAGCAAAGAGAAAGGATGGGTAGAAGTAATGGAGGAAAAACTAACTAAAATAAAGAAAAATGAAACTTGGGAACTGGTTCCAGAACCTAAAGGTAAGAATGTTATTGGTACTAAGTGGGTCTTTAGAAACAAGTTGAATGAAGGTGGAGAAGTGATTCAGAACAAGGCCAGACTTGTGTATAAATGATATGCTTAGGTTGAAGGAATTGAATTTGAGGATACATTTTCTCCAATAGAAAGACTAGAAGCTATCATAATGTTTTTGGCTCTTTCAGCATTCAAAAATTTCAAAGTGTATCAGATGGATGTGAAGTCTACATTCCTGAATGGATAGTTAGAAGAGGAAGTTTACATTGAGCAATCAAAAGGATTTCAATGCTCAGATAATCCAAATTTTGTGTGCAAATTGAAGAAGGCTCTTTATGGACTCAAACAAGGTCCTAGAGCGTGGTATTCTAGGTTGGACAAATATTTGCAACAGCAAGGGTTCCGAAGAGGCAGTGCGGATAAAAATTTGTACATAAAAACAAGTGGTGATAAGTTGTTAATTGTTGTTGTCTATGTTGATGACATTATCTTTGGCAGAAGCAGTAATGATATCTATGAAGAGTTCCAAAATGCAATGTAGAGTGAGTTTGATGTGTCAATGTTTAGTGAGTTGTCTTTATTTTTTGGTTTACAAATTTCCCAATCAAACAAAGGCATATTTATCTCACAGAACAAGTACATAAAGGAAATGTTAAGTAAGTTCAAGATGAAAGAATGCGAGACAGTAAGTACACCTATGGTTACCAGATGTAAGTTGAGTAAAGATGATGAATCTTCTCCAATAGACCAAACCTTGTATAGATCCATGATTGGAAATTTGTTATATGTGACTGCATCCAAACTAGATATAATGCAGGAAATTGGAATGGTAGCTAGATTTCAAGTAGCACCCAAGGAAACGCATGTCATAACTATGAAAAGAATATTCAGGTATCTAAAAGCTACAATAGATTTTGGTTTATGGTATCCTAAGAGTGAAAAAATCACTCTGACTGCAGACATAGATGTAGATTGGGCAGGAAGCATAGATGAATAGAAGAATACAAGTGGTGGAGCTTTCTTTCTTGGTGACAATCGTGTATCATGATTGAGCAAGAAACAAAGTTCAGTTTCCTTATCTACAACAGAAGCAGAATACATTGTGGCAACTTCATGTTGCACTCAAGTACTATGGATGAAGCAGAATCTGAAGGAGATGAAGATTGAGTTTAATGAACATATTTCCATTCTTTTTTATAATACTAGTGCTATCGACATCTCAAAGAATCTATTAATGCATTCAAAGACAAAACATATTGTAATCAAGTATCATTTTCTAAGGGAGAAGGTTGCAGAAAAGGAGGTGAAGTTGGAGTATGTTGAAACTAAGGAGCAAGTAGCAGATATTTTCACAAAACCACTTCTTAAGGAGACTTTTTAGTTTCTCCAAAAGAAGCTAGGAGTTGTTGCTCCCTCCTCTTGAATCAAGAGGGAGTACAGGTTGAGGGGGAGCTTTTCCTCCCTAGCGCAAGAAGGCTTTGTGGTCTTGCAGAATGTTTTCAGAAGCAGTGCAGTATGGACTCAAGGGGGAGTCTATTTGAGAAATGGGTTTTTGGATTGTGCAGAGTGCCAGAAATGCAAAGGGGGGGGTTTATGGATTGTTGACCTTTTCCATTGATGTCAAAGGGGGAGAAGTGGAACTCAAAATGCTATGTTCTCCAAGGGGGAGAAATGGAACTCAATATCATATTTGTCTTCATGTGTGGCCAGCATTTTGTTGTTTTCCATCAATGAAAAAGGGGGAGATTGTTGAACAAAGGTTGTCATTGACGTCAAAGGAGTTTATGGTTGTCATAGGTGTTCATTGTTGTCAAAGGAGTCTTTTCAAGGGATCAGTGAGAATTAAATGTAATGTATTGTCATATCATTTTGAGTTGTTGCGAAAGTATATATTGCTAGCTATATTGATAAAAGAAGATGAGGATTGTCTGTTATATCATACTACATTAGTTCTTGGTAACATAAGTAATCCAGAAGGAAGATATGGAATGTTTCACTTCAGTTTCTCAAGGCAGAGATATTTCTCGAACGATACAATTATGTTTAGTATTTCTTCATGAAGGCGAATTTGGCTCTGTGATTTGAATGGAGAGTATGTCTACACATGTTCTATCATATTCTAGTGTTTCTGGAATGGATGTTGTCTAGGTGGAATGTTTGAAGTGATAGAAGGATCTATGTGTCTGTCTGTCAACTAGTGATGGGTCTGGAACTATGCAGCAACAACTAGTAGTGTGTGAAATTTAAAGTTAGCATGTGGTGCTAAAATAGGTCCAGGGTTAAGGTTCATGTGGAAGTGCACATCATGTTCTTTTGGTGGTAAAAAAATTGATTTAGGACCGACCTGATACATGTTTTGTGTAATTTAAATTTAGGTCCACCTTATGTCGTCTTGGTTAATTGTGGACCCCTGGCCAACATGTAGTGTTAATGCGATGTCTTGTATATAATCATATATTTGTGTAGATGCACAATGTGAAGTATAATAAAATAGAGAAGGCGGTGAGTGAATACACAAGGAGATGATTGTGCAAGCTGGTGCGCCATCATCAAAAGATCATAAGGAGAGTGGAAGAGTGTCTAAAGCAAGTTCGGACTTTGTCCAAGCTGTGTGATCAACATTGAAGGTCTGCAAGCTTTATCATTACAATTTTGTAGGATTGGTGTTCTACTCACAGAGCCGGTACTTAGATCATTATATTGGGGATTGATTTCTCCAGTAGGTTGGTGCCTACAAATACATTTGGGGATTGGTGTGTCCAGTGGGTTGGTGCCTATTTCATGTTGTAAATTCCCTTATTATATTCCTATTTTGTGAGGCTAAATTTGGACAGTAGATCCATGCAACTATTCTCACTGTGGTTGTTCTCATCTTGGATTTCCACGTATATCTGGTGTTCTCATGTGTGTATGTGTGCTCATAATTGTTGGTTGATTAGTGGTAGTGAAGATTCAAGTTTCATGTTCTATTATATGTGTTGAAGTTAAGAGTTTTAAATAGATTTGATCTACTGATTCACTCCCCCCCTCTTAGTAGATTGTGTGCCCTTCATTGGTCACTTTCAAAAAGAGTGTAAAGAAGAATAGAAGAAAACAATTTTAAAAAGTGATTTAGATTTTGAATCTAAAAAGGAAGATGGTGATGTGTTTATTGTAAATTTGGAAACTCATGTAAGTGACTATGCATGCTTAATTGATTTAGGTGTATCTTTCCATATGAATTCTAATAAAGATTAGTTTTCATAGTATGTGCAATTTGATGGAGGTAAGGTGTACTTGGGTGATGATTCTCACTTAAAAATTATTAATTGTGGTAGAGTTTAAATTAGATTTCATGATGCTAGAGTTGAGGAAATTGGTGGTGTTTCGTATATCTTCGGGTTAGCACAAAACCTTTTATAGGATCTATAAACAAATTAATTGATGTGGTTGTGTGGGTTGTATTTTCTAGTGCAAGATGCAAGATGCTTGGAGGTGCTATGGTGATTTCTAAAGGTGTCAGATTGGGCACATTATTTCATCTTGATGCATGCATGTAATTTAGTGCAATATTACTTCTATTAAAATTGCATCTTCATCTAGTTTGTTGGATAAAGGGGTGGTATCTTTAGTAGATGGTCATGATTTCTAAGTACCTAAGGGTGCCCTTTCTATAGAGACCAAATTACTTGTTGAAAAGATAATGTTATGGCACTAGAGACTATGGAACATAGGAGAGAAGGTTCTAAGGACCTAGAAGAATACAAATTTTGTTGGAGGTTTATCTAATTGTAATCTTGAGTTTAATTTCTATGAACATTGCATACATGGAAAAAAATCGTGTTCATTTTTATTTGAGTTCTCACAAGTCTTTTGGGTTGTCAGATCTTATTAGTTCAAGTATGTTTGGTCATGTTGATGCTCCTTTGATTGCAAAATCTATTTATTATGTTACACCCATTGATGATTATAGTAGAAAGAAACAGGTTTATTTTCTTAGAAGAAAATTTAAAGTTTTCAATCATTTTAAATAGTTCAAAGCTATGGTAGAAACTTAGATTGGTAGAAAAATTATGTGTTTGATGAGTGATAATGGTGGTAAATATATTTTTCTATATATTTAGATAACTTTTGCAAGGATTATGGCATTTAGAGCCAAAAGACAACTATTTATTCTCCATAATAGAATGAGGTTGTAGAATATATGGACAAGACATTGATGGGGAAGGCTAGGAGTATGCTAAGTGGGTTGAGGCTATAGCCATTGTTTGCTACCTAATTAACATGTCTCATACATCATTTTTTATTGATAAAACACTTATGAAGGTGTGGTTAGGTGGGAATAATTGACTCAAAAATATTCATAGTTTTGGTTGTGAGACATGCACGTGTCGAGTAAGAAGCATACTAAATTGGAGAATAAGGTTTTCAAATATATTTTCATCAGTTATAGTCATGGTGTGAAAGGATATAAAATTTGGGATCTTGTTGCAAAAAATGTATTATACATTAGAAGTGTTGTTTTTAGAGAGATTAAACCTTCTCCCATTGTATTGCAACCAAAATAAAGTGAAAATAAATATACAGTTCAACTTCCCCCTACACTAGAGAAAGTTGAATTGAGAGCCTAAATGAGACAAGGATTTGAGAGCTCTTTAAGAAAAAATCTTCAGAAGAGGAGGATGAACCTCCTACTCGACTTGTTCAAAGGTCAACCAAGCATAGTATTCCTCTAGTGATTGGAGATGTATATTAGATTTAAATACTAACATTGATGAACCTAGATCTATGCATGAGACTTTAGGTACGCATGATGTAGAGCACTAGAAAATGGCCATGGATGAAGGGATGGAAACACTTACAAGAAATAATACATGGGACTTGGTACCTTTTCCTAAAGGATGCAAGATAATTTGTTGTAAATGGGTATTCAAGAAGAAACTAGGTTTTGATGGTAATGTTGAATATTAAAGGGCATAATTGGTTGTGAAAGGTAACTCCTAGGTTGAAGGAGCTTATTATAGTAACATATTTTCTCTTGTTGCTAAAATGTCATGCTTTAGATTTTTTCTTCTAATTGTAGTAGCTTATGATTTAGAGATTGAACAAATGAATGTGAAAACTACTTTCTTTTATGGTGATTTAGAGGAAGAAAATATAGCAAACCAGTTTTTATTTTTTTTAATTACAAGTATGAACTTTATCAAGAGTTCTACATTTCATAGTTTACATCATTTCAAAATTCAAAACATAAAGACAACTTTTATGTGGTCGAAGTTTATTTCTTTTATTTTTTTGGTCATTTCCTTTATAAAAGTGTGACACAAGCTTGTATTTTTACCCAACATCATAAGGTTCCATCAACTGTAATGCCTAACCATGTACTTACTCTTGCCTTGTCCTAATGTTTGTATGATTGGTTTGAAGGTTATATTGAGTTGATTATGATATGATGTACTTGCATGATGGATGTGTGCTTTGCTAGATTACAAGTCCTCATAGGTCATTATATGTTGTTTTGACTATGATCTATGTTGTCAAATTTGATGCTTCATCTTGAGTGTGCATGATATATATAGGTGTTTGGCCAATAGATGGATGTGGAGGAGAATGAGATGGATTCACTTGACATTCTCACTATACCAATCTTGTGGTAAATTGTGGCTCTTGTCATATATTTGGTTGTTTAATCTATCCTATTCAATTGCAAATAAAATGATGTTCCATACATGTTTTCCTAGTTTGTCACTAATTTAAATTATTGGTGGTTATGAATCTTTATGTCATGGATGAATAGGCAAAGTGCTTGTTTCCTTTGTGTATGCTTATTTAACTTGAGTTTACTTGCATTTTATTGGATTTTCAATATGCTTATTTTGGAGTTTTTACAAAATAATCATAAATGCTTAGTCAAAAAGGTACTTATTTAATTGCCTTCATGAAAAGGTCTTTATGAATTTTAAAATTGTGGAAATATTTGAAAAATGTTATAAGTTAAATGAAATTGTTTTAGTTACACATGCTAGTTAATTTGAGAAACAACTATGTTATTTAAAGGTAATTCCTATATGCAGTAGTCAATATTACTGAAATTGCTACATTAGTCATTTAAAATGTATTTTTTGTAAATTTATTAGATTTAGATGATTAGTGAAATATCAAAAAGAAAAATATCTATTTACAAAATATCTAATATCATTTTCTGAATTAGCATGTTAAATATAAAAGACACTAAATGGGGTTTAGTGATTTTTGAAGTGAAAAAGGACAATTGAAAGGTTTTATGGATTATTTATTCTTTTTGTTTTATTCTTCTCTTTCTTTTCCTCTTGTTTGTGTATGCTTGGAAGGGATTTGCATGTGGATTGGATTGCTTGAAGATAGAATTGTTATGCATGTGTGCATACTTGGGATTAATTTCTACCTCAAGAATCTCCATAGGAAAGCTTACACTAAAAATAATAATAATAATAATAATAATAAAATAATGTAGTTTATTCATGTAAATTATATTTTTGTCCATGCTCCCATACTAATTGGGATGAGCATATGACTTGTTTGATTATGCTTGAAATTGGATTTAGAAAAAAAATCATTTTGTTAAGCATTTGTTAGATTGTAGATTTGAATTTGTTAAGGTGTAGTTTCAAATTATTTTTGAAAATTTGGCAATGATGTCATTAGGCTGACAATTTTTTTCCAAAGAATTATGTGTTTGCATATTTGTTTTGTTCATTGGATTTAGAACAAAAGGGCATTGTTAAAACATTTATTGGACGTTTCTTCTTTTTGTGGGAAATGTCATATGATAAAAAAACCTTTCAAATTTTCTCTTAAAAATTATGTGATTGAAAAAGTGCACCTTAGCTTATTAAGGTATAATTTGATTTTGAAATTATGCACCTTTTATTTATGGTAAATTTAGTAAATAGTGAAAAACTTGATGCATTCATTAATGGTGAATGAGCTTTTTGAATGGCTCTTGAAATTGGAAAAATATAAATTTTAGGTTTTTGAACAAAGATGTCTCGTGTTGGAAATGTGATATCCTACATTTTAGAAAACAGGTAATGTTTTCCTATCTCATTGTTTGTGCTTTTGACTTTTTAGTTAAAGTTGACTCTTGAAAGGCCTCATGTTGGAATGTGTTTTTTGACCTCTTGAATCAAGTGTTATGTGTTTTGGCCTCATGCCTTTACCTTTTTGGTCAAAGTTGACTCTTGGACTTAAGATTGGATTCCTGCTTTTTGTTGCATCATTGGTATCTACTAGGTCCTTGTGACTATTTGCATGTGTGATGTTGTGCAACTCATTGCTTTATATTGGTGGTTGTTACCACATCTTGTGTGTTATTGATTAGTGTGAGACAAAAAATGAACCTTGCCTAATGAGTAGAAAGGTCAATCTCTCTTAAAAGACATGTTTAAGTGTAATTAGTTTAAACTATGGTGAAGTACATAAATTATACAAGACCAATACTCATTGAGACTATGTTAAAACAACCTGCATGCAAGTGTATGCAAACTAATGCAAACTAACTGCAATCCAAGGGTGCCTAGGGTTGTCTCCAATTAGCCAAATCTCAATTGTACACCACTATTGAGCTAGGATAGATAATGCGACTAACTAATAATTGAGATCAGATTAATTAATGCATGGAAATTGCATCAAAGTTATGCTATACTATAATAAATAGGGGAAATGGAATAATAGACACACTTGGACGGACTTGTGGCAACTATGAAAAGTGGGAAATCAAATTTTGTAGCTTCTAATGAAATCCAAACCAAAAATGTAAAAGTGGTAGCGAAGTCCAAAGGTGGACAACCTATAGGAAGCTTAAATCCATTGTTGAATAGCCAATAGGAAGGAAAGGTTTTCTCTAAATGACTAGGGATTGGTGATTTTTGAGTTTTTAAAGGTCTATTTAATACACCCTCTTACTAGTTTAAACTTGTCAAACATGAAGTAGAAGGCCACTAATTAACAACAAACCTACATCAATTAATGTAAATTGAAATGAATGGGTATGAGAAAATGGAACGAGTTCACCTAGTAAACAAACTAATTAAGGCTTGTGCTTAGGACGGCTGATTGTAGACCATGTGAAGAGTGTGTACCAAGGTTTTTGTGCTCATACCTACAAGCTAGCTTCCCAAACAAGCACCAAATATAAAGTATTGCATTTGCATCCAAATTGATAAATGACACATTTATACTTAGTAAATTGATTTTTTTTGTATCATGGATGGGCTTCTTGTGACCTAAAAAATATTTGTATCCGATTTAGTTAAATTATGAGCTAACTTGAAGCTATTTTGGAAAAGTGGCACTCAAGTCCAAAGCTGGAAGGCTAGCAAGAAGGCTAGGTCCCCTAGTTACAACCAACTACTCAAGAAAGTTAAGCTTGCAAACTTTATGGTTTTATAAAGTGTCGATTGGCATAATGTTGATCAAATATTTGTATTGATGATAATCTATCATTGTCTTTACAATAAGCCTACAACTTGAATGTCTTCAATGAAAGACCCTACAAAGCAAGGTTAGAAGGGGAGTTTGCCTTGGTTATCCCCCTCATGGGTGTTCAGACATGGATCCACTTGGTGAATAAGGTGAAATGCATGATAATGAACTAACTTAAATAAAACAAAACCAATTATGAAATACTTCTATGTCATTAAACCTTCAAAACCTAGTTCTAAGGTTCTTGAAAACCGTGCAAGCAAGCTAGGGTGAAAGAAAGCATTTGGATAGCTAAACTAATTTTAGTTCAAACTACTTTTGGGGATTAATAGAAGATTGGTATGAGGTGTGGAAATGATACCATGCAAACCCTCTAATGAAGATTGGGTTTGGCTAGGGTCTTTGAAAAGGTGGCAAAAGGGATGCACATTTACATTGGGGTGATTGGGAACGTATCTAAATGAAAAAATAGTCTTGTGGTGATTGAAAATGGATGAAAAAAGGGGACTCATATGGATTGATATTTTGAATGACTAGCAATGGTTATAAGGCTCTAGACTGAAAACTCTTGATTTTGGGCCCACAACTCTAGGGTAGATACAAACTTAGGGGGGAAGTTTGGGATGAAAATTGGTATCAAATGAGATGAAAATGGAAGGACGAAAGTTTGGAAGGGTGGTGGAATGGATGGGGAAGAGACACCTACAATAACTCAAAATAATATATTCATTTGCATATAAAACCCTTCAAATAAATGCACTTTGCTTAAAATCGTAAAAAAATAAAGACCTAGTTGCAAATAACTTGAGTGGGTGAATTATTTGAGCATGATAAAAATATTTTGATGATTGGAACTTGAAGCAAACTTGCTCATGAATTTTTTGAAATGTTTTAGAATTGTCACACTCAAACTAAAAATAAAAATCCTTGACGACCTATGCTAAAAAAAAATTATGTTACAATGAGCCATATTAAGCTTATTAAAAAAAAATGTGAAAGAATTTGGAGATGTGCCCATTGGTTATGTGTATGTATTGCATTAAATAATATTCCATTTGAGAGATGTCTTGACATCTTGAAAAGTCAAGGTTGACTTGGTGGAAGTCAATGTGGTGGCAGTGGTCTCCAATAAGGTTCAAGCCCATTTTTTTATGGAATGATAAGCTACAAGGTGTGATTTAAAAGTGATTGTTTTGGTGGAAAATTTGCTCATCTAAACATATTTTAGGAAGGGAAAAGGTGGGGTTCACATGGGAAATTAACCTAGGGATGACAAACTAAGGGGTAAACAAGGGGTAAAAGGGTCAACAAGTTAGGAAACATAAAGGGGAAGGTTAGGACATGGTGTGGAGTTAACAATTATATGAAAATCACCACTTACGAAAAATGGAAACATAACAAGGGGAAAGATGGCATGGGAAAGGGGAAAAGACATAGCTAGGAGATAACATAGGTTAGGAAAAAATACTCAAAACATGACAAAACGTGCACAAGAGCAAAAGGGGCTAAAATGGTGATAAATATGTTATGAGTATGCAAATATCGTTATCACAACTAGAGGCCATAACCCTTGTGCATCATTATTTTATCTTGATTACATTATGTATGTTTATTGGATAACGATGTCATCCCTTGTTTTTGTGATATGGCTATTTGGTGTAAACAATGGTTTTGGCATGTATTAATGTATGAATTGTAGTACGGCTTTGGAGTGATTTCCTTCCTCTATTGCATTGAAATGAAATGGTTGGTGTTGATGAATGGTAAAGGGAAAGAATGTGGATTAAAAGTATTAATAATCCTTGTATTAGTATATTTCTTTCTCCTACTTTTGGTTGGGTCATGAGTACCCACGTGTTGAGTTATGCATTGGGCCCTTGATGTGTGTCTATGTTCAAGTGTGGTTGTGCATTGAATTACTAATGTATTGTTATCTTTGAATTATGCATTGTACCCTTGATGTGTGTATTTAAGTGTGGTTGTGCATTAAATCCTATTGGATTATTGTTCCCATGGTCTTATGCATTAGATGCTATTTAATACCCATGTGTAACTATGGTGTGGAATATTGGTGTCTTGTGTGTGAGTTTTGTTGTGCTAGAAGTGTATCCATGATAGTGTTGGGACTCAATCTAACAGTGTCAAAATTTGCTTGAGTCCCAACTCCTTTGTGCATGTAGGCCTCATTTTGCTTACCAAAGATAACCAATTTGAGAAATTTTCAAGTGGGTCCCCTCCTATCAAAATTTGTCTATAATGTACCTATCATGTGTTGGAATTTGCAAAGATCCCAAAAAATTCCAAGTGGATATTTTTTGTTCAAATTCTAAAGACTATGTTAAATTTTGGAGTTTCAGGGTTTCCCATCCGACATTTGTTTTCCTTCGATCCCTTATTCTTAATGCCTTACACTATGTTATCTTTCGAAGTCATGATTTTGGTCATCTTATTTGCACCCCTTATGGCATGAGTTCCTTGGTATACTTCATCCTAGACTTTCAATATTTCCTTTCATATATTTTTCAAAGTCAAAGGTGTGGGAATACCTCTAACATGATACTTTTGGGCATGATTTATAAAGTATTTCCAACTTTCAATCCCCTATGTAACCTTATCAAGTTTGCAAGTTCAAATCTATCCTTATTTGATTTCCTTAGGTATGAATTTGTGGTATCCTAATTTATGACTCCCAATACTTCCCTTCATATATCTTTTCAAAGTTGATGATATAAGGTAACTTTAGTCATTTTCTTTGGCATTCTTGATCCCCAATCCTTGACAAGTGGTATGGATTTTGTAGTATCTCCAATCTCCAATTCCTAATAATTCCCTTCATATATCTTTTTAGAGTTAGTGATGCAGAGGTATTCTAATTTGCTTGTTTTTGGAACGAGTTATAAGGTATTCCCAAGTATCCAACTCCAAAACTCTGCACCTCTTGCATTTCACATTGTTCGCCCCTACATACCTCCCTACACAACTTATGTTTCCATTAATGGCCAAATTTGACCTGTAGCTACTTCAAGAGGATTTTCTCACCTAAAAATAGTTGTCCATCTCAAGGGCACAAATTCACATGCAATTTCAATGGTGGAAGATGAGAACACCATGCAAAACCATTAATGTGATAGTTGTGTTTTTTATGTGAATGGTTTCAAAACAAGCTCAAGGTTGCCATTTCAACAAATTTCATGGGATTTCTCACCTTGTTCCACATGGAACATTGATGAAATCCAATTCTCAATCAATTTTTGTGAGCAATCTAGAGACCTAACAAATCTTATAAATACTAGTTCATTGGTCATTCAAATGATTGGCTATTTTATCATTTTCATATGATTGTAATGTTGTGCAAGATCTAGATTTCAATCCTTGCATGTCAAGTTGCTTGTCAAGCAACTCATTTTGCAAATCACAAAGAGGTAGCTAATGTGTAGCAAATATTTATAGTTGAATGTCTCCTTGGCCATTTGTAGGTCTTCAAATATTTGAGTGACAAATTATGATATGTTCTTCTCTTAACATTTTTTCTCGTAACATTTGTTGGCGTGAATGTAATGAGAATTTGATAAGAGTCGTAGCACTTTAATGTATTACAAATTGTTATTTGCAATGGGCTTTTCCTTGTTGCATATGGATTTTTGGAGTTTTGAGAGGAGCTATTAAACATGTTCAATTATTAATCATATATCTTTTATTATTTCTATACATCAGGTCTTCTAATAACCATAACTTTGTAACTCAATATAAGGCACTAGTCTTGGAAATGTTTAACCCTTCATGCACCTTAAAATGAAAAATATATTTAACCAATAGTGTAGGAGTATGAATCTAGTTTATGTGCATTGCATGATTTAGTATTATACCCAAGGAAAACATTTGAAGTGAAAAATAACAACTTTTCATCTTAAAGAATTATGTCCTACATAGTTTCCTTAACTTAATAGGGTTATATATGGAATAAGTCAATCTTCAATCTATGAGAACTTTTGGGACTAGGCCTACATTGGATACCATTGTAGTTGTTTCAATTTGCTTTTCAATTGTGTTTAAATCTTGTTAAAGGTTACCTCTAAGAACACCCACCCGAGTTTAGTTGAGCCCAAAGTGAAGGAGAGATTATCCACTTTCAACAATTGGTTTGTCATCACTCACTCTTTGTTAATGAATTGATCTAACTACCTTTAAGAATGACATATCCCTAGCCTTAAAGTGAACTAATTTCATGAACTAATACATACCTCAAAGGTTACCTAGAGTGGCATAGGCATCTATTTTACTTGACGATGGTAATGATTGGAAGGTGGGTAACATTCCCTATTGGTCCTCATTTGGAAGGTCACTTGGGAGTTTGAAGAGCTCTCGGTTTGGTATATTTGCCATCTTGTATTAAGTATCGAATTATGTGAAATTTGTAATCATGTCGTCACTATAATTTAACTTGTAATTGATCTTGATTTATGCCCATGTATTCATTGGATGCAAGCTTGTAATTGTAATAATTGTTGTGTTATGAGTTTTGGTAGAAAATACATTTAGACAATCAATTCTATTTGAGCATAGTAGATGCTACTATTCATGCTTTTGGAAAAAGTGCCTAAGCAATTTTATTCATGAGTATTGTAGATATTAATTGAAATTCAATGGTCTAGTTGGTGTTCATCTAATTCTTATTTCCATTAAGTTGCGATCAATTTGATATGTTATTGTAGCATGATTGATAGGTTTGTTCTCGTGCATTGCATGGCTAAATTAGAAGCTATGTTTTGTTATCATTTGAAGGTTATGTATAGATAGATTTGATTATATGATGTTGCATAGTTGACATTATGCTAGGAGTTGGATTGCTCTTTTATGCTTGTCTCACATTTGATGTATGATGTCAATGCTTATGAATTAGATATTATGCTTCAACATTGTTATGATTGTGGAGTAGAATCATGAGTTGGGCAGTAGGGGTAGGGGGCTAGGGTGAGCTAGGATAGGTAGGGGCAGGGCCCCTACTATTCGCCAGCAGGGGGTAGGGCATGATTCTATACATAACATGCCCACCTTGCTTAGGGGTAGGGGACGGGCGGTTCCCAGCGCCCCTACTATTCTAAGGTAGTTCATTCCAATGAAGGGCCTTCTCTATCGCATATCGCAGCGGTCGTCCTACGGTGGAGTATAAGTGCCTTCATCTAGGATGGAGGAAGTAATGGGAGGTTATCAGCAGAATAGCTTATAGCAATCCAAATATCTACTACTGAGATTCTCAGTAGTAGTTGTACTGTGCTGACTAGTAGCTGATTTAGGGGCGGCTGGTCTCCTGGTGGAAGAGTTGTCAGTTGTCCCCGCGATTCTGGGGCCCTTACATCTAGAATGTCGATGGCGGTTTCTGGCTGGATAGCCGAAAATACATCAAACGCTTTGAAATTCCCCCAAATTGCCGGTGACAATAGGAGGGAGGATATATTACCTAAGGCCAAGTTTCTCCGAGAGCACCCAAAGTCCCAATGAAAGGAGGAAGGCCCTGATCCAACCCCCCAGCTTTTTTATCGCTGGCGGAAGTTGGGGGGGAGGGCGAGGGGGGCGGGGGGTAGGGCAGGGAGAAGGCGGTTCGGGGGGGCAGGGAGAACCATTATCCCCTGGCATTGCTTGCTCTGGAATCCCTATTCCCCACTTTGGTCGAATCCAAATTAATAGAAATAGAATAAGGAGCAAAACTATAAAGTGATATTTCTCTGAAAAATATTGGAGAGTAGCAATTAGTTTGGGCATGATGACACCGTTCTTCTTCTATCCCAATTTCCGTTGGGTGAATAGCCATTTATACCAATTAATTAGTATCCTCATTTCTCTTTCCCACTGCTATAGAATCTCTCACCGATGCTTTAGCTCACGGAATATTGCTGGATCATTGGTTGTTCATAATCTAAGTAATACTTTTTGTGATTAGTTCGGAATGAATTATCTGAATTCCTTTTGGTTTATTTCCAGCTTTAACCAACCAGCTTGAATTCCTTTCGGTTTATTTGCAGCTTTAACCAGCCTTAATTTCCATTTAATGAATTTTCGAATTCCTTTTGGTTTATTTCCAGCTTTAACCCAGCTTTAACCAGCCCGGTAATTCCTTTGTTTCAAGTTTGAATTAATTTCTTTCCAACTTTCATTTCTGGCCCTATAATTCTATGGCCTTTGTTTCCAGTTTTAATTTATTTGAACATTGTTATGATTGTGTGTAGAGTTAAGACCCACCATGTATGCTTGTGTTGTAGAATGAATTGGCGTGTTATTCTCATTCTAATACTTGTGTTTGTGAGAGAACAAGATCATGGACTAATGTCCAATCTTTGCTTTAAAGGAAACTCTATCCTCTCATATGTGCGCCACGATGGCCTAATCACACAATATGGTTGTCTTTTTCTTGTGTCACAATGCTTGATGCATTGGTGTTGCATACCTTGAGTATCATCTTCTATCATGACATCTAGATTGCATAGACATTTAATATGACTTGTTAATGTTGCATTTACATTCTGAAAAAATGATTTATCCATGTTTTAACCATTAATGTATTAGGTGAAACTTGGGGCATTACGACAACACTATATATAAATCTAATGTAGCAAAAAATGTGGACAATACCAACTTACCGTCTACCATGTATGCTTGTGTCGTGGAATGAATTGGTGTGTTATTCTCATTCTAATCCTTGTGTTTGTGAGAGAACGGGATCATGGACTAGTGTCCAATCTCTGCTTTAAAGGAAACTCTATCCTCTCATATGTGCATCATAGTGGCCTAATCACACAATATGGTTAAGTCTTTTTCTTGTGTCACAATGCTTGATGCATTGGTGTTGCATACCTTGAGTATCATGTTCTATCATGACATCTAGACTGCATAGACATGGAATATGACTTGCTAATGTTGCATTTACATTGTGAAAAAATTATTTATCCATGTTTGAACCATTAATGCATTAGGTGAAAACTTGGGGCATTACAACAACACTATATATAAATCTAATGTAGCAAAACATGTGGACAAAACTTACTTAGCCTCTACCACAACACCTTTCCACTAGCTTGGTGGCTCAATCATTGTAGTGAATTCTCCATGTATTTATCATTACTTGAGGGGGTCTTGGTAACATGCTTCTTGTTATAGCCAAAATTAAACATTCAATTGCTCCTATATGTATTAAAACAACATCTAGCTAACTTAAAAAAGTACCTACCAATTCAATAGGAGCAAGTTGATGCTTTATCTAGTGTCACATGAATGTGATTAGTAGGTTAGGTTGTTCTAGTGGCAATTGCTTGATGGATCTAATTACATGAATATCTCCCTTTTTCTAAGAGTGATCACAAACATAGTGATCACCACCACATTCAAAACAACCCCTAAATGGCCATGTTCTCTTGCTTAACTAGCTTAAAAAAATCATATATTGCATTAGGCAACTTATTTTATCCCTATAATGATGGCAACTTATTATTATTACTATTACTTTTAGCAACATTCCCTTTTCCTGTCCCATTTTTCCATAGAACATGTTAAATATTTTTTTGTTGCTATTTCTATTTGTGACAAGAGTCTCATCCTTGTTCCTAGATAACCGAAACTTCCTCTTAATCCCACTAGATGATGCAAATGACTATTCAGGTCTATCATCTTCATCATTATCATTTTTGTCAATCCCTATAGTTTCCTCCTTTATTTCAAGGCCTTTTTCAAGATCAAATCCATCTATTTTGAACAAAAAACACTACTTCAGTTCCTGTACATGGTTTCAGTCGTAAGATGAAAAAAATCATCTTGAATTTCTCATTCAATTGATAAAGAGGAACATACTTTAGGAGTTTGCTAGTCTCCTATTGTGTGACAGTAAGGTTACCTTGTTTAAGGTTATGAAACTTCGTGAATTTTTTTGTCATTGAAGAGTTGAGGCAGCATCTCTTTCTAAATAAGGAATGAATAATTCCTATGTTATGTTTTCCTTGGTGGGTTTTTGTTAAGCATACTAGTTTTCCACCAAGTAGTTGCGTCACCAATGAGTTTGATGAGTGCTTTAGCCAAATCCAATTCTCTTAACTAATGTATTTATCTATGTCTATAATACAAATTTCTACCCCATTCCCAACTTGTGTGCCATCAATTTCGGTGCAATACCTTCTTTAAGTCCATATATAGTTCCTCAATCTATTTTCCCTATTCCTAGTTTGCAATGGCAGTTCGTTGATCTATTCCTAATGTTGCTCATTTTGATCAGGAGGATATTCATATATAATCTGTGAAGGGTACTTCGCAGCAATAATTTCTACCTTCATGGATATGTGAAGCTTTTACTTCACTTATAAAATACTGATGCATAACATCATTCATAGATGTAAGTGCACCAAATTTGAAGTTTGAAAAGAGTTGATCCAAATGGCCATAACTGCGAATATGAGAAAAGGGATATCATCGGGGCATTTATCTTCAACCACATGGTCATTGATTACCCCACACTGTGTTCATGAAATGAATGTGGCCTTTCCTTTTGCAAAAGCAAAAATTTAAAACATCATAGGAAAGAGTCTGGAACCATTGGGTGAACCATGAAGATATCCGTACAAACATCAGAACACTAGATACATGTACATGCATTGAAAAATTCTACCTAGGAGTTGTACTTGCTACCATGTCTAACATAAAACTCAACCGCGGCCAATGCTACTAGTATCAAACCATGATCTTGCTACAATCGTGCTGCCAACACCATCGAGAGTAGTGATAGGCAAGAACCAATATGTCTTGCTTGCAATTACAGCCTACAAGTTCATATAACACTAACATGAAATGATACAAGATCTGCCTCATTCAACTCCTATTGAGACAGGCTTCAAGCTGTTGTCTCAGAGTCAGCTACCAACCTTGACTTCTCGTTAACTACATGCTCCAATCTGACCATTTTTTTATCACTCATACAAAAATACATAAACTAACAATCATACACACCGTAATATATATTTTTGTCAAAATTAAAGGGTTGCTGGATAGAGACAGTCAAGTGAGACGGTGTCCTATATCACTGATTCTCATCTAATTCTGTCAGGCGGCAATTCCAATTGCAGCTTTTTACAACATCTAAGAAAGATTACATTGACAATATGATTGAATTCAAAACCAATTAAATGATTCCCATGTGAGTTTTATAGGTTTTAAGGTGTAACTATTCTCATGTTCAGCTGACAAGTTCTTATAGCTACCCCACACAAGCATGCACACTTACACATAGTCGAGGTTCCCTAAAAACTCGTAGCAATAGCTATCTGTATACAACCATTCCTAGACCTTAAACATTCTTAGAATGAGACCTAATCCAATTTCATAACAATCTTACAATTAATTTTTTTGCATAACAGATATTTCAATAACGAAATGGGACTAAATACATCCGCCTTCCCCATCATACAGAGATATATGGTTGCATAAGAGTGTGTATTTATAAACCCTTTGTCATTGATCCCAAACTGAAATCTCATCTCAAGTTGTCAGATTATCACAAGGGTCACTTGCTTCAAGAATTAAAACTATTAATATTCAAGTGATTGACGGTTCCCAATTATAAAGATTAAATCTGCGCTATTGCAAATGTTATTCTTCTCCCAGTTTCACACATACAAATAAAAAGACATAGCAGCATCAAAGTAGCCCAATATTAAGCTATTCTTGTAATTTGAAGGATTGAGCCATATGGTAATGACTTAGACAAAATTTTGTCATATTCAAACATTGCTCTATAGATTCAAAGAGGATCCTTAAACACAGAGACAACTTTCATGAAATTCAATCACGAAGGTTTAAGGACTTTAGCGAGTACAAGGTTGATAAGCTATCAATAGATTATGCTGAAACTTTCCAGTTCATAATCGCTGAATATATTTGTTTGGGATTCGGTACGTGCTCATACTAATGGGATTATGTCACTTCAGAAACTCCTTTCAACCAAAATAGCTAAGCATAATAGTAAAACAACTTCAGTATTAAAGACAATACAAAGGATTATAAGTTTTTTTACAGATAAAAACTTTAATTTGAAGGATTATAATTTTTCCCATTTTGATGATAGATCATTTAGTATAATTCAAAATATAAATAAAAAATTTAAACAATTAAATCTAAAAACAGTCAAAATCGATCTTATCATAATACAAACATCAAATACCACGTTTCACTATCATTCAAAAAAATTAAACAAGGTAGCCCATGGTTGAGTAAATATGGTTCAAACAGTCTTACAAGATTCAGTTAAAAATTGAGGGCTATTGAACCACTGAATCCATTAATGACTTTAAAGGTCCGAGGATAATTTTCAGTTTTTTTTTCCTAATATCAAACTAAACATGCCAATATGTGAAGCAGTCTCCACTCACAAATTAAAATTACCACATAAAAATTCAAATGATTCCACAATTGTCCCTCAAATCTAGGTTCAATCGTTTACCCAAAGAACAACAAAACTAGGATCAAAAGAGAGTTTTAAGTTATCAAGTTTATTTTATATTTTTTGGATTTACTTATATCATTAATAAAATAAATAGATACACAGTATTTTTGTTAGCAAGATATAGAAGGTTGAGGCACTACAAATGTAATTTGGGTCATTTCTAGACCTATATATTCATTATATACCACTTAAATAGCCCTAAAACATCTCTAATTTCCTAAATAAGTTATAAAAGTGTAAAATATCATTTAAAAAAAAAAAATTATGAAAATAAGATAATTAAGTGTTATTATAAAAGGATATGATGGAAAAGCATTATGAAAAGACATTAAGAGGCTATATAAAGAATGGGAAAGTGGGAGATGAGAGAGGGAATCATATGAATAAAATATATGTGAGAATAAGGAAGATGATAAGTGAGAGTAAAGCATGAAGAATTAATTATAAGACATGTATAAGCCATGAAAGTATATTAATATATGATTTCATATATATATTGGTGTATACATATGAATGTATGTGATTCATTATAATTTGGTTTATACTTATTGCATATCTAAGTTCTACCTTTTATTGCATCACACCGAGGTTTACTACATAGAGCAAAATATTAGACCTTGGATTTTGGTAAAGGTTCTTCTGTCAACATTTGGTTATGTTACAAAACTTCGGTTGTTGTTGCATAAGGTGAGATCATACCAAAGAAATAAATTAGTGATAAAAAATTTGAGAAGCAAAAAAAAATCGATTTATTAAAAAGAAAAAACTTATACATAGTGAAAATATTTATTATAAAGAGGTATGGTAATACACAATAAGCACTAGCCCTTAGGGAACAAAGTACTAAAGTGATGGCATAGAGAAGGGAGGAGATCCAAAAAGACATGACTGCTGAGACAAATTAGGGACAATGCTTGGGAATAAAATGAATAAGGGATGTAAGATGAATAAAGTAGTAGAAATAATGAGATATAGAAAATGAATTACAGGAAGAAAAGAAAAAGAGAGAGAAAAGGAATGAGGTAGTTAGCAAAAATGTTAGGAGATCGTCAATTGGTAAAATCATTGAGGCCATTGCATAAGAACCCATAGAAGATGAATAAGCATTTGAGGATTGACTTAGAGCACGCCAAAAGGGTTATGACTAAAAAAGATATGGAGGAAAAGTTAGAGCATGCCAAAGGGGCTGCAGCTGCAGCTAATGGAAGGAAGAGAAAAGGAAAGGTCCTGGATCACAAGGAAACTATGGAGAAACCCTCAAAAGAGGCAATACCTTGTATATTAAAGATATGAGTTTATGATATGAAAGTGGAAAGAGAAACATAAATAAGAGAGAAAAGTTTAAATAAATAAAAAAAATAGTGATATAGTAAAATCAGATTAGAAGAGAAAAACAAAAAGAAAATTCTGAAGGATATGAACCCCCCACATCAAGAGACCCCACGAGGAAATAACCCCCTAACAAAATGCCATCTCTTGTGCCAATTATATTGAAAAAGGCAAAAAAGAATATATTGATAAATAGTTGAGAAGAAAAAGAAAAAGAAAGGAACATAAAATATGGATATTAATAGTAGTTCCTATATTCAGACCAATGATGAAATAGTGTGGAGAAGACTTGAGATAAAAATTAAAATATTTGTATGGCATAACCATAAGAGCTATCCCAGATGTGTTGGAATTGAGGATGTTGAGAATTATCTAGAGAAGATGAAGAAAGACGAATCCTATGAGGAGATTAGGATGGCAGCCCTAGATGTTACTTTGACAAGCAATGCAAGAAGACGGCAGAAAACCCATAGAGAAAACATCCACACATGGAGAAATCTACATATTACAATTAAATGTAGATTTGTAAAGAAGGAATGACTAATGCACAAGATACCTATCTATTAAAAAGTTTACCATCCAAACAAACATATTAAATATTTTGAGAATTTCTTGACTAAAAGAGAAGCAACAAACAAATTAGTATGGGTCCACTTTTTTTATTGGACTTTAAAGTCACTACCTCATTCTTGGTATATACATCAAGAACAAAAAGGACAAACAAATAACTAGGATAAGCTAAAAGAAAATTTTGTTAAATTAATTAACTTTTGTGATCAAGGTGAGAAGACACATCAAGTACCTAAAAGGATCCACATTCTTGTCATATTCCCAATTGAAAAGGCACAAAATAAAATTAAGAGGAATAACTTCAAGATGGCACCACAAGAGGTTACAAATAATTGGGAACCCATCAAGTTCAGGCTACATGGAATAATAGGGATACCACCCAAAGTTTGTCATCTTCTACACATAGAAATAACTGGTCCAGAAGGGATGGAAAAGAAACCAAGGAACATAAAGGTAGAAGTGGAAAAATATAGGATGTTGATCACTACAAATATAACACCTCAAAGGAAAAGGCCATACAAACTTAGATTTATTGATAAAATCAAGGTAAAGATGAAGATACTTCCCTTATTTTGGAAGTAGAATAGGTAGCAGAATAAAGGGGCTTCATAGAATATAACCCCATAAGTAAATAATAAGGCGAAGACAAATAAAATGGAAACATGTCACAACAACAAAGAGGTGTAGTGCAAATTTCCATCCACAAATGAAAATCCATACAAAGAAAGGCCATCATGATTGACCCTTGAGCATAAAAGATACAAGTGATTTCACCAAGTTGTTTTGAGGACAAGACAATGTTTCAAGCATGGGGAGAATGTTGGCACCACAGCAACAAAAATCTTTTGGGGAAAAAATCGGCAAACCAGAAGTATAAGATTTTTTGAAAAAATCGGATTTAAAAAAAAAAATGTAAAAAATTGTAGAACAAGAGATAAAAAAACTATTTTTTTTGAAATTGAAAGGCATTTTCATAGCATAGAGATATAGAGAGAAAATAAAATAAAGAGTTTAACTAATGAATTGTAGAAAATAGATTTTTGTAGTTTATATTCATATCGTTGATTACATTGCATTGCACATTTTTCAAACTCAAAGCATTACTTCACATTGCATAACTAATAACTAGATGCTAATAGATGACAAAATTTCAATTACAATATAGGCTTTTACAAAGTCAACCTAAGCAGTTATGCAATTACTTCACATTGCATAACTAATAACTAGGAGCAATTGCCAATTGCATTTGCTTGTCATGACATTCCATGAGACCACATTTCTTTGAGGCATTTTTTCAAACAGTTCACTGCCTTGTCTATGCTACCACTTTTTTCATACATGTCTACCAAACCATTTTATCAAACAGTTCACTGCCTTGCTGCTATGGCTAAAAGCCTAAAACATGTGCTTTCGAACAAGCTATGGATGCTTGGAAAAAATCTATCAAAGCATTGTTGGAAGTAATGCTGTAAAGAGAGAGATTGTTGGAAATTTGTCATTGATGATGTTGTTCGGCAACATGAGCATGGTATGTAGCATGGTATGTACATTGTGCATGATCCAGTGTTGTCATTGATGTCAACATTGATGTGGATCACTCCAACATGACTTAGAAGTATTTTTGAAGACTTTTGTACAGGATAAGTTGGTCCGGAAAGTATAGCTACAAAGGAAAATGCCTAAGTATCAAATCTGCCAGTACAGTGGTTCAGTGCATTAGTTTTTGGGTCTGCACTCCACCGTAAATTGAGAAGTCACTCTGCGAATCTAATAGTGTTTTTATGATCATCAGATGTATCTAAATACAAGAGTTTGTGCTGTTGGGTGAAGTATTCAAGAAGATACGATTGACAAAGTTCAGTTTTGTATATTGCAGTTGTTTTTTGTACAAAGTGTCAGTGTGGGAGAATCCACATTCCTTCGCAAATAATTATTTCATGTTGTGATGTTAAAGATAAGCTTTCAAATGTCGATTGAGAATTCATAGTGAGATCGAGTTTTGAGTCACACGTATGACGAATTGGGTAAATAGATGGAAGTTTTTGTGTTTAGGTCTTATTTGAGGCTGACCTAACACGTTTGAAGGATTAATATGTGTTGCAATTTTATGTAAGACCTCTATTGGGTCCATCCCGACCTATCTTAAGGTGGGTTGAATTTTGAATTAAGGCACGAGATGTGGATAAAATGTTTGAAGGATGACAAGTTTAATTTTGTGTGTTACTTCCAATTAGGCTGACCTAATTGAAGTTAGACTTGATGTGGATATATATAGGAGATTGATTTCAGTGTTTTGGTAGATGGTGCGAGTAATGTGCAAAAAGTGACATGTATGGTGTTCCACCTACATATGTATGATGCGAATTTGATCAAAGTTGTGCGAATTGTGTTGCAAAGTGTGCAAATACAGAGCAGAGTAGAGTAGAGCATTGATCCAGATTAGTGCAAAGATTGTTTTGTACTATATTGGAGCTGTAATCCAACATATTGTAGATGCATTTGTAACAGTTCAATAGGCTGTGAGCCACCCGTTCTTTCTTCTATCTTATTCTCTATGGGCAGTGAGTCCACCTACAGTGAGCATTTCTATAATATACTATATCTGGATATAATATATTGTGAGCTAACCCTCACCATGGTTTTTCCCATTTTGGGTTTTCCACGTAAAAATTTTGGTGTTCATGTGTCGTGATTTTATGGATGTTTCATGCTTCCGTTCATTATTGCAGTTGAATTTGTTTTGGTAATTGGATGGCTAATGTCTGAATGGTTTAAAAGAATACTGATTCAACCCGCCTCTCCCCTCCCCCTCTCTTAGTATTCTAGGTGTTCAACAAGCATAATAGTAAGCAATAGCATAGACAAGGCAATGAACTGTTTGAAAAAATGCCTCAAAGAAATGTGGTCTCATGGTGATGGAAAGCCATGAGACCACATTCCTTTGAAGCATTTTTTCAAACAGTTCACTGCCTTGTCTATGCTACCACATTTTCATGCATGTCTACCAAAGCATTTTATCAAACAGTTCACTGCCTTGCTGCTATGGCTAAAATCCTAAAACAGGTGCTTCCAAACAAGCTATGGATGCTTGGAAAAAATCTATCAAAGCATAATAGTAAGCAATAGCATAGACAAGGCAGTGAACTGTTTGAAAAAATGCCTCAAAAAAATGTCGTCTCATGGTGATGGAATGCCAAGACAATCCATATTGCCACATTTCTTTGAGGCATTCTTTCAAACAGTTCACTGCCTTGTCTATGCTACCACGTTTTTCATACATGTCTACTAAAGCATTTTATCAAACAGTTCACTGCCTTGCTGCTATGGCTAAAAGCCTAAAACAGGTGCTTTCGAACATGCTATGGATACTTAGCAAAAATCAAAGCATAATAGTAAGCATTGACAAGGCAGTGAACTGTTTGAATTGTTTGGTAACCATAGACATGTATGAAAAATGTGGTAGCATAGACAAGGCAGTGAACTGTTTCATAAAATGCCTCAATTTCAAAGACATCTGGTTTGTTTGATAAAATAGACAAGCAAATGCATAGACAAGGCAGTGAACTGTTTAGAAATGTGGTATGTTTGATAATAAAGACAAGCCAATGCATAGACAAGGCAGTGAAATGCCTACCTATAGGCTTGTAGCAGAAATTGTGGCCTGTAGGTGCTTGAAATTGCGAGCAGCAACAGCAACAGCAGAAATTGCGGGAGCTTCAAATTGCGAGCAGCAGAAATGAGTGGCCCAGAAATTGCCTCCAAAACATGCCTAATACTGATGCCCGGGCAAACTAAATAGGATTTTGGTGCAAAAAAAGGGTTTTTTTCGCATGAAAATTTAGCATGATTTTATCTGCATTTTTTTGCAAGTTTTAAATGAGTTTTTTTGGCAATTTTGCAGTTTGAAATGGGAAAAAATTGTCCGGCCTGCAGATTTTTTTAGAAACCGTGTGATTAAATGGGGTTTTTTGCAGATTTATGCTTCTGTGGTTGGCACAATATAAAAGGTTGTGAGTCACCACAAATATAATTTGGGTCATTTCTAAACCCATATATCCATTATATACCACTTAAATAATCCTAAAACACCTCTAATATACCTAAATAAGCTACAAAAGTATAAAATATCATAAAGGCAAAGGTAAATTCATGAGAATAAGATAATGAAGTGTTATTATGAAAGGATACCATGGAAAAGCAATATGAAAAGGCATTAAGAGGCTATATTTATAAGGGAAAAGTGGGAGACAAGAGAGGGGATCATATGAATAGATAAGTGAGAGTAAAGCATGAGGAATTAATTATAAGACATGTATAAGCCATGAAAGTATATTAATATATGATTTTATAAATATATTGGTGTATATGTATGAATGTATGTGATTCATTATTATTTGGTTTATTCTTATTACATATTTAAGTTCTCTTTTTATTGCGTCACACCAAGGTTTACTACATATAATAGAATATTAAACCTTGGACTTTGGTCAAGGCTTTTTTGCCAACATTTTTTTGCTGTGTGCAAAATTATGATATTTTATCAAGATTTTTTAAGTCAAACTCATTGACCCATATTTAATAAGTAGTGATTCACACAAAACCCACTGTTATGAACATAAATGGTCCACTTAGAAGTTAACCACTCATTGCATCTAGCTCACAACGTGAAGCATTGGAACTTCTAGGAGATCACCAATGTCAATACTACTCCAACTCAAAACCCGCTTAACCATGGAGTTTCTTCTAAGATCAAGCCCACTTAACTTGCTATCCCATTTACAAAACCTTGAGCAAATGTTATGCATAAACCATTCATAATAAAACCCCCATTGAAAACTAAAAAACCACTGAAACCATTAATGACTTTTTTTTTTTTTGATCGGTGATAAAGGTTTATTTTATTGAATTTAAAAGAAGATTACAACAGATTCTCCTGGTTCTCACCAGAATAAGAAACAAAAGAAGAGCTCCACACCAAAACAACAGACACCATAGAGTTACATTTAAAGCCAGAGCTTCTGAAACATAAACTTTTAACAAAACTATAACTTTGCTCCAGCACTTGGCCTTCCTTTGGTCTGAGACCGAAGGACCATAGCAAAGCTTTTCCTTTTGCTGACTTTTCTCCCCTTGACGGTTTGCCAACCATCCTCCACCCTTGCAGCCACCTTCTGCCAGTCCCTTCCCTTCGTTGCAAACTCATCTTTCATCATTTCAGCCTCCTCGATCTGCCTATCTTCCAATGCTTCATGTCGCATCCATGCATCGTCTTCCACTGGTTGCACATTCTGCCCTTCCTCCTCTCCACTACTTACCCCTTTTTCTTTCTTCTTCAAAGAGCCTGATTTCTCCCTACATTCCGGGTTTTAGCTCCATGATGAGTTACCGCTGCTTTTCCTTCACAAGTTTTTCCTTCATCAGCATCTTTGAGCTAGGCATCTCAACCAAACCTGATCCCCCCCCCAAGACCTGTTCCTCTATTTGACTGTGGCAGAATAGATTTTCCCACAGCCTCCGGAGTCACCTTATCTTGTTGTTTCACACTACTGTCCTGCTTTTCAACAGCATAATGCTTCCTTGAGGCATCCTTCCACCAAGTAGCTGGTTTGGCCCATCTGGGTTTTGCACAGTTCGCAGCTATATGGCCAGTTTGGAAACACCTCCTACAACGGAATGGTACCCCTTCATAGTCCAAAGGCTGTACCCAACATCCTTTGGAAGTTTCAATTGAAATCTCTTCAGGAAGTGACTTTGATACTTCCATCTCCACCAAAATCCGGGCATACGTGGAATGCAAAAGATTTGAAGAGCCCTCATCGATCATCAAAAATTCTCCTAAAGAGTTTCCAATGGCCTCCAAACAAGACTCAAACCAAAAATGGAGAGGCAAGTTTGGGAGTCTTACCCACAGAGGGACTTTATCAAAGGTCTCTGTTGCAGGGTTAAAAGCCTGATGCCAGGGCTTCAAGGAAAGAGAAAATTTCTCCTCCCAGCTCTAGAAGAAATCACACAAAACTTTGTTTCTATCAGCCACAGATTCAAACACCACTATGAAAAAACCTCTGGCAGCAGGATAGATTTGGATACAGCCATCTACTATGGGTTCCCAGTGTTCAGATATCCAATGATGTAAATCACATAAGCTGGGCCAAAAACCCCTGAACCTTCCAATCACTCCTAAATTCGAAAAAACTTGAACATTATGAAAAACTTCCTTTTCTATCTCTTCCTGCAGAGAAATCGTGGGTTTCTGTGACTTTACCTCTGCAAAAACCTCCCCTGTTGCTTGATGTTGAGTTACCCCGTGCACCTTTGCCTCTGCATTGGTATTCCCTGTTACTTGGTGCTTAGGCATCCTGGACGCTTTGCCATCCTCACCCCGTCGTTTCCCTGCCTCCTCCCTGGAAAACGCCGCCACTCCGCATCCCCCTCCTCCATCGCTTACCCCTGGGCATCGTCTTTCAGACTGGGCTAGGCCCCCAACAACATTCCTGCGGCTCTCAGTGAACAGAGCCGTTGCAGCCCTAGCGCGCGGCTCAAACGGCTTCATCTCGCCCCTTAATGACTTTATAAAATTGAAGACAATTTTCAATCTATTTTTTTACTAATGTCAAACTAAACATGCCAAAATGTGAAGTAGTCCCCAATCAGAAATTAAAATTAGAACATAAAAACTCAAACGAAAGTTTCTTGGTTCCACTATTCTCCCTCAAATCTAGGTCTAATTCTTCGCCCAAGGAAGAACAAAACTAGGATCAAAAGAGATTTTTATGTTTTTTAATAATGTAGGGTTTACTCTACACTGTTTAGGTTTTACTTATACCATTAACAAAATAAATAAGTAGGAGGTATCTTTTGTAGTGTGTGGGATTATGATGTTTAACTAAATCCATTGACTCATATTTTGTAAGCAGTGATTAACTTGAACCCTACTCTTATCCACATAAATGGTCCACATAAAAATCAACATTCATTGCATCTAACTTGCAGGATGTGGGACTTCTCTAAAGATCTTTCATCTCAGGACTACTCTAACTCACACATAATTAATTATAAGGTCTTTTACAAGATCAAGCCCACTTAACTTGCTACCCACATTTACAAAATCTTTAATAAATATTATACCTATAAACCATTCATAATAAAATCCCTACTCATAGTTCAATAAATTTGTCTACAAAAATCACAATTACAAAAAAAACCCAACTTGAATCAATTTATAGTGGCATGTATGTTTGTTCTGTCACATAGATGAAAACACACAATATAATAAATTAGACATATACATACTGGTTATGAGTAAAGGTTGGGTTAAAACAACCCTAACTGAGTACTTTACCCAAAGATTTTGCTTTTTCTAGTTACCAAGCAACCTATTAAAGCCTTCACAACCATGTGAATATGATTTTTAATTATAACTACAAACAAGCGAGTCACTAAAATCAATGTTTATATCATCTTATGTGCAAAACCTTGCTGCTCTTCAATGTTGATTCAATCTTTCCTTTATATTTTGAAGCCCCTCCAAACCACCAATTCTAGGAATAATGTCACCTATCTCGCAAATACTGCTTTTTTCTTTTCTGCAAGGGCGCACTACGTGATGTATTATTTCATACAAATGGGGTTGTGTGGTTGCTTATATTCCCCCTAATCTATATGTCTCATGCCCAGATTAGGGCTTCTTCCATTAAGAATAAATATTGCACCATCTGTTCACTCAAAAATTAGCTCAAATCTCCTAAAATTTCTAAAATTTTGGATCTTAGTAACTCTAATGGAAAGGATCACTCATGTGAACCCCTTTTTGAATGCAATACCCTTGTTCTCTTTAGTTTTCTTTTCGTTTTCTTTTTAAATTGCAGGTTGGCAGGCTTTTTAAAGGTGGTGTCCATGTTGGACCCTCTTATGACCATGTCTAACATATACCTAAGAGTCTGAACAAGAAAATATTCACCTCCCACCAAGCCTTGACCCAAGAGTTTAAGGTTTTTTATATAGGTGACTATTGGAATCAAGTGAAGAGTCTATGTGTAATTTAACAATGTTTAATTTTCTGTTCTTTTTTTTGTGAGGGTGTGGGCAATGGAGAAAAATAAAAAACTTTACTCAAGGATAGTCAAATAGTAATACATATACACTAGATAGTTATAGTCATCATAACAATCAATAGGAGAGGAACCCACTAGGGTTTCCTACAATATCACCCAATATAACACTTAATAAAGCCCAAGCTCCGACAAAGACTCACATTCTCCACAATCGAAAAGCCTATTGTATTCCACCTAATCATCATAAATAAGTTGAAGAATATGCTAAGATTTATCCTAGGCCAACTCTCCTCACTCTATAATATTCCAATTATACATCTCTTCATAAACCCACTTAGTTAAATAATCGCCCACCTTATTACATTCCTTAAGAATATGAACAAAAGAGATTGAGTCAAAGTTTGTGATCAAACAAAGAGTCTACTTAGCCAACAAAGCCAACCTCCAAAAGAACTCCTTTGAATTCCTTTTATTCAACAAGGAAACCATAATCATAGAATTTATTTCACATATAACCTTGCTCCATCCCATCGCACAAATTCTCTCAAAAGTTGTAAGAATGGCCCAAGCCTCCATTTGATTATTAGAGTGCAATCCCATATAAGTAGAGAAGAAGTAATAAATTGAGCCTTCCCTATCTGACCAACTCCAATCCCTACAACACCTAAGTTGCCCCAAGTAGAGCCATCAGTATTAATTTAAAAAAAACAACTATCAGGAGACCACTTACCTAACCTATTCACCTTCCTAGAGGACTGCCTTTATGGCTAGGCCAAGCCTATGAGGCAAAAGAAGAGGACAACTCCAAGAGGTTTTCTAATTGCACATCAAAGAAGTAAGAGGTTCACCCATACTAAATTTAGCCTCAATAGTCTCTTTCAGCACACACCTAATCTTATGACAAACTTGCATGACTATACTCTGACACTCTAGGAAGATTTGATAGTTTTGCTCCAACCAAATCTGCCAAAAGATAAAAGGATCAATATTCCATGCAACCAAAAGGAAGGATGTTTAAGCTAGGGGGTGGCCCATACTAGCCCGAATCTTAGACAAGAAAGTAGCACGAATAAAAGATCTATTCTAGATCCGCCACCATAAGCTCCAGATCTCCATAAAGAAGGGACGCTGAAAAAAAGGTGATTAGTACATTCTTCACTACTACCACAAAGAACACAAATGGAAGGCTCATGGAATCCTCTCTTTCTGATGTTTTCCCAAGTGAGACACTTGGTTTGACTTAACAATCAAATAAAAAGGTTACACTTAGGCCAATCAAATTTGCTTTGAATTATCCTCGAACAAGGAGGCTCTCCATACCCCTCTTTCTACTGATATATAGAATGATAACTAAGAGCTGCCAAATAGACTCTTATAGAACCACAACCCCATGCAAGGACATGCCTATCCTCCATAAAAGTACAAGGTCAGTTGCAAGAATTGAAGCTGGAGTGTCTCCATCCTCTAAAGAACTCCCTTTGGGCCAACCCTAGGGCTCCCTCTATTGACAAAACAATGGACCTCCCCAGAGGAATAGTGCAGTTAAAATCATCAACTCTAAACCACCTTACCTCTAGAAAAATATCACTCAAAGGCTAAAGCTAGGGAAAACAAGAAAGAATAGGGGATGGTTATCTTAAGAATCTTTCCAAAACAAAACATTATTGCTCTTATTAGTTATCTAGAAGAGCCTTTCCTCAATAAGCAAAACCCCCTTTTAATAGTATTCCAAATCATGGAACCTTTTCCAATCAATTCCATCCATGGAATGTCCCCATCCACCATTCCTTCCAAATATTAAGTTCTTGCCCAAGGTTGATCAAATTTTTTGCACCATCTCCAATATAGTTTGGTTGTTAAGGCCTAATAGTTGAGCTTTGACTACCTAAACCCAAGCCCTCTAGCCTTTTTCAGTTTACAAACCAGGTCCCAGCTCACAAATCTCTGTTTTTTGAGTTTCCAAATTTATTTCCCATAAGAATTTTCCTGAAAGAGCATCAAACTCCTTGAGAAAACTTTTGGAAGCCAAAAAAATTAAAAACCTACAAATTAGAAGAGCCTACAAGACATATTTTAAAGTGTCAATCCTCTAGCAAAAGATGGCCATTGAAAGGTCAATGGCTAACCCTTATACAAAATCTATCTAGAAACTTCTTATATTGGTCTCTTCTAAGCATTCCAATCAAATGGATAATACCCAACTATTCCACGGGAATATTTCCAATTTGAAAATGAAGAATATCTATAATTTTGTGTTGAATAGGCTCTAACGTATTGAAGAAAAAAATGTTGGTTTTGTCTTCATTTATTTGTTGACCAAAAGTAGATAAGTTATATCTAAAGCTTTCCTAAAACTAATGGCCTCTCTGATTTTTTGCCATCCCCATCAAAGAAGTGTCATCCACAAATAAAAGATGGGATTGACAGTCAAGATTTTAAGAACAAGGCCATCCCTAAATAAGACCCCTCTTTCTTTATGCTACTTCAACAAACAACCTAATCCTTCTACCATTAAAATAAACAAATAAGGAGATAAAGGATCTCCTTGTCTAAGCCCTCTAGTCACTAAAAAACAGAGTTACAAGGAATGCTATTGCTTAACAAAGAAAAGGAAGTTGAAGTCACACAACTCATAGCCCAATTAACCCACTATGAGCAAAACCCATATGCCAATAAAATATTTCAAAGGAATGATCACTTGCCTCTATCATAGGCCTTAGACATATTAAGCTTAATGAACATGACCTTTTTCTTGGAAGTGGACATAGAATGAATAGTTTTTGTCATCACAACAATACAATCCAAGATCTGATGCCCTTTCACAAATCCCCCTTAATCAAGTGATATCAAGAAAACCAAACATTTCTTCAAACATTTTGTAATGTCCCTTTCTCAAGCCTAATCAATTCAAAGACCGTTAACCTATTTCCTAAGTTCTTTTGGGCTAATTGGTAAGGCAAGGGGACTCCAAAGGTCTTGGAGGACGCAATTTCAAAGTTACAAGGTTGCTATTATTGGCAATGAGCTCTGTGAGCAATACTGATCTAAATGACACTCTCTGAAGTGTTTTCCGACTTTTGGGGCATTCTCCAAACTTCTTGGAGAGCACATCTATTTATACTTATAGTAAGTCACCAAATTGGGTTATATTTTTGTCATATCCCTACCCTAGTTGGGTCGGCCCAATAGTAAAAATAATTACAAAAATAAATAAATAAAAATAAAAAGTAATATTTTTTATTTTTAAATTTTGGCCGACCTAGATCTTATTTTGGGGGCCAAGTTTAATGATTTAATATCAATTTAAAAAATAATAATATTTCTCTTTTTTGGGACCTAGTTTGCTTTCTAGGCGCCAACTTCAAATCAAACAGGTATAAATTTATTTCTGCCGGCTGGGTGAAGGCATCTGGGAAACCTGATTGGAAATTTCGGAGAAATCCTAAATTGGTGAACTGAGATGAAAACCTCAGCTTCACTGCAAGGTTAGGATGCCAAACACTAACCTTACCTGATCAGTGTTCCTTATTTTTGTGCAATTTTAAACCCTATTTTCAATATTGATTTGGGGCAGATCTGTCTTACAGGTAGTTGTCATCTTTGAGGGTCTGTACTAAGGCTTCAATGGGGTCACAGGCTACCATTTTCACCCATTTGGACACTTGCTGCTGCAGCCACTCTAAGTCGGTTGCTGATCCAATCATTAGGAAGGCTGCTAGGTGCAGTTCTACAGGTCTAAGTGCAGTCAGAATTGTGACAACTTGCAGAGTTTGTCATTTCTTGCTGAAACAAGTACTTGGACAGCGACATTAAGGTGGAATTCCTCAACTGCTAGCAGCATCCAACAACCTACATCTCGAGATCTGGAGAATCTCTTACCCCTACGCCTCAGACAGGACAAGTTTCATCTGTCTGGTGAACCCCAATTGGAGCACCTACTTACACGTTGTGGGATACCATTGGAAGACTTCCAGACCTGGTGACATGCATGGTTGGAAGGGGGTCTGTGGGATCTATTTCAAGTCAAGACAGCAATCAGGCAGCCAGTTAAGACATACAACTTTGTTCAACCCATCCAGACTAGGCGAAGCAGTAGAGAGGATCATGCAGTTAAGGGTAATTTATACTTTTGTTGCCTGAATTTGTAAACAGCAGTCTATTTGTACCGAGGAACATACACATCAGACTTGACTGTATCTGTAGAACGTAATTTCTCTGGCATTGTAAGGGCTGTTTCCAAATCATCATTTTATGCAAGCAAACCCTAGGGTTATTATAATTATTCTCCTATTGCCTCAATATCATATTGGCATGGTCAAATTTGGATTCCGATGTGTTTCAGGATTTTCCACAACTTGGGGTGGAATAATTAAATTATTCAATTAAGTTATAATGATTTATTATTATTTTTGATAACTTAAGTGTAATTTCTTTACGAAAAGGTATTTTAATTCCCCATTTGGACACTTAGAGGAAGAAAAGGTTTAATTTATTTTTAAAAGGGAATTTGAGGGAAAAGGTGGATTAATTAATTATTTTAAATTGGAGTTTTCCCTCCCAAACTCTATATAAGGAGGCATTGGGGCTCATTGTTGGAGATGTTGAAGAATGATAATGTTATGCTCTCAGAATGGCTTTGGTTCTCTACAATCTTTGAGGATGAAATCCCTCATAGATTTCTAGTTTCGGAATTGTAAGATATTCCCTAGCTAGACAGGTGTGATTCTAGCTAGGAGTCACCATTGGAGTTGATTGAAGTTTTCAGTTTTTGGCTTTCATTATGGATTGTTTTAATGTGTTCTAGACTTGCAAGTGATTTGGCGAGACTTTCTAATAGTTGCAGGGTATTAAGTGTTGATTTTCCTTGGAGTTTTGATTGCTGGCTGTACTTCTGCAAGTACAGGTCGTACCCTTATTTTGGCTTGTGCAGATTGGAGTTTTGGTTCAGTGCTTATGGGTCTTTTTCCAATGACTTTCCTATGCTAGGCGGCCAGGTTGGACTAGTTTGCAGGTGATAAAACAAAGTGTCCATTTTCTAAAACCAAGTTGTCCTCCCAGGCAGGCTGTACCATTTCAAGGGGGTGGTGTGTGAGTTTCAAGGTGAATCGCCCCTTATCTTCCATCTTTTCTTGTTTGGAGGGTCACGCCTAGTCATGCCTTGACTTTTGCATTTCATTTGGGACTGTGTCTTGCTGTGTGGAGTGCCTTTTAGGGGGGCGTATTATTGCTGCTACCTGCTGCAACAGTAGTTTCAGACCTTTAAATGTCTGATATACCTTTCCAGAGTGACGATACATGCTTTTCATGAGTTTTGGTGTGAGTCGGCACTGCTGTTTGAGTGTTAATACAGTTGGTGATCATTTTGGCACGTTGGAGGTAACTGAGTGAAGTTTCCTGAGTCATCTATCTCGCTGTCCAGACTGCTGCAGCGAATTTTCAGACCTGTACCAATCATCCATTTGCCGTATTTTGAGGTATATTTGTTATTACAATGCTGGGTGGTTAGTTTTCTGAGTTGTGAGATCATTTGGGGTGTTTCAATCGGCTTCATTTCACAATAATATTTTGTTACAGCAGATATAACTTGATTTGGAATGGGTTGTTTGAGCTAATATTGTAACACTGGATGGTAGTACCACAAATGATCTTGCTCTGATTATCCGTTGTTACTTACCCCACTGAATAAGTGGCACCTTGTTACTCACCCCACTAAATAAGTGGCTCTTGTTACTCACCTCATTGAAAAAGTGGTTCTTTGGTACTCACTCACCACTAAAAAGTGGAAGAGCTTGCTTTGCACTTCATTATTGTATCTGCTTTTCCACTGCAAAGTGGACGTGCCTAGCTGACCCCACTGGATAAGTGGATGTTACTTTCAGCTTCTTCATTTCAAGTATAATTGTAATCCCGTACTCCATATGCTTTTACCTCGCCCACACTCAGAACTTGGTAATCAAAAAGTGGAAAGGAAAGTTGCTTAGCATTTTTATTCTGTTGAAGCTAACAAGTTTACAAAAAAATTAAGGGTGATTTATTACACATTTTGTAATAATCTTGGTAATTATATTATAAGTAACATTGCATAAAGCAATGGGAAATTTTTTTTTGTAAGGGGCGGCCCCTTCTTTTTAGGAATTAGAATAAGAAAAGTATAATTAAGGGCTTTGAGCATCTACTTACTATTATGGGATTCCCTAACAACCTCTAATAGGTCAACTTTCAAAATTTCCTAAAATTACTTAGAAAAACTCAATAGGAAAACCATCAAGCTCAACAAACTTACCTTTCTTTCATTTGGGACACCACTATCTCAAGCTCCTCAATTGAGATGGGGTCTAAAAGAGCTTTGTTCATATCTTTTAAGACCAAAGGTGGAATGCAATCTAGAATGAGTCTCTCATCTTCTAACGCCTATGGTCCATGCTTTGTAAATAGAGAGGAGAAAAGTGCCTAACAGGGTCCTTGGATATATCTTGAAAGGAGGTCACTTGTTTTCCTAAAATGAGAGAAATTATAATATTACCACTTCTACGTTCCTTCACAAAATTGTGAAAAAATGAAATGTTCTTATCTCCTTCTTGAAGCCAAACAACCTAGGATTTTTGTTACCTAAGAATCTCCTCTAAAAACTCCCATTTAGGTAGTTCTTTAGAACAAATAGACTCTTCCAACATAATTTGCTTGATCATGCCCTCCTCCTTAATCTAAAAGGTGATTCTATCTAGCTTATTCTAAAGCTGGGTCTTAATTTTAAAAATATTTCGAAAAGAGGATCTATTCCACTTCTTAAGTTTAAACTTGACAAATTGAAGCCTCTTAAAAAATGAGTACATAGTTGTTCCAAAGGCAGGCTTCCCTTCCATCCACCATTCCTCCAGTAGCTTGTGAAAATAAGAATCTTAGAGCCCATAGGTTGAAACTTAAAAGGAGGGTTCTTAGGAATTGAGAGCAATGAGGAAGAAAACTCGATAGGCAAATGATTAGACCCTTTCGAACCCAAAATCTTAGAATATAAAGTCTAGTTGTTAACAACCCAATAATTAGACACTAGAAACCTATCAAGTCTTTCAAAGAGAATCATTTTTGCACCTTCTATTGTTCCAAATGAAGATTCCATTTCTTGGCATCATATCCACCAAATTAAGAAAAGACATGTTGTCTCTCAACAAGGAAAAAGATGGGCCAAGATGACCAATGCCCCCAATGTTTCATCCAAACTACTTATAGCATTAAAACTACCTACTAAAATCTAGGGGAAAATAGGAACTAAAGAACAAACATATCTACTATATGACCAAAGAAAAACGTTACCTAAAAAAATCAATATGTGTATAAGCATTTGTGAATAGGATTGTCTCTCTTGAATCAAAGCATGAAACCACTACTAAAATTGAATTTCTACTCACTAACCACCAAGGAGTGAGCTTACAAGAGTCCCATAGGCAAGCCACCCCACCAACAATACCTTGGACACCAATACGCTCACATTGACCCCCTCTCCAAATATTGGAAGAGATGCTAACCATATCTTCCATTGAAAGCTTTGTCTCCTAAATAAAGATGGTATCCAGCCTGTGTTCTTGAATAAGATCTCAAGCAACCTTTTGTCAAGGAGTGTTGCTCAAACCCCAACATTCCAAGAGATCACAATCATTTTGGGGGGTTGCAAAAGTGAGTATCTAATGTCTTAATGACACAATATTCCACCAGCGATTCTCAAATCAACTTCATCTTTTCCTAGTCATGTTTCCTCCCAACCTTTAATACTTTATCAGTACCCCTTTTCCTAATGTTCTTTTGTTGAAGCCCTAACAAAGGAGGTGCCTTCTTTTTACTAATTTATTTTGTCTCAAATTCTTGCAGAGGATCTAGCACAAGGTTAGCTTCATTTGATTCGATTTGAATCTTTGCCACAGGGACAAACTCTACCCCTACAGAAGTAACCATTTACCCTCTTGCTACGTACCAATTTTCTCAATATGACTGCACATGGGGGCATCCCCTTCCTTCGATAGCACTTGCATCTCTAAAGAAGTATTTGTATCAGACGGATTGGGTACAATAATAGAATCTAGAAAATTCATATATTGCCTAGTCAGGGTCTTATAATGCTCCATTGCTTCTAATTCCTCAAAGTTTTTGAGAACATCAAATCTATTGTTTAATTCTTTGCCCAAGGATCAGCAAAACTAGGATCAAAAGAGTTTTATGATGTTTATTAATTTAGGGTTTACTCCGCACTATTTAGGTTTTATTTATACCATTAACAAAATAAATAAGTAGGAGGTATCTTTTGTTGTGTGGAATTATAATGTTTTATTAGAAGTTTTTGAATCAAATTTATTCTCATATTTTATATGCAGTGGTTCACTCAAACCCAACTCTAGTGAACATAAATAGTCCACATGGAAATTAACATTCATTGCATCCAAGTTACAGGATGAAGCATTAGGTTGGGACTTCTCTAGAGATCATTAATCTCAGTACTACTCTGACTCATACGTACTTAATTAATCATAGAGTTTATTCTAATATCAAGCCCACTTAACTTGCTATCCCCATTTACAAAATCTTTAACAAATATTATACCTATAACTGATTCATAATAAAACCTCTCCTCATAAAACACAGTTCAATAAATTTGTCTACAAACTTCACAATTAACAAGAAACACAAACAAACAAAAAACCCAACTTGAATCAATTTACAGCGGCATGTACGTTTGTTCTGCACATAGATGAAAACACACAGCGTAATACATTAACGTATACATGCCTGGTTATGAGTAAAGGTTGGGCTAAAATAGCCCTGACTGAGTACTTTTCCCCAAGATTTTGCTTTCTCTGGTTACCAAGCGGTCTGCTGAAGACTTCACAACCATGTGAAAATGATTTTTAATTATAACAACAAACAAGCGAGTCACTAAAATCAATATTTCTATCATCTTATGTGCACAACCCTGCTGCTCTCCAACGCCGATTTGCTCTTTCATTTCTATTTTGAAGCCCCTTCAAGCCACCAGCTCTAGGAATAATGCCACCTATCTCGTGAATACTGTTATTTTCTTTTATGCAAGGGCGCACAGCAATATGCATTATTTCATACTGTGGCTTGATATACTCCCCCTCATCCGGTTGTCTCAAGCCCAAATTAGGGCTTCTTCCATAAATAATAAATCTTGCACCATCTGCTCACCCAAAAATAGACCCAAATCTCCTAAAATTTCTACAATATTGGATCTCAGTTGCTCTAATGGCGAGGATTGCTCGTGTGAACTCCTTTTTGAATGCAAAGCAGCCCTCATTCTCTTGGGTTTTCATTTTAAGTTGCAGGTTGGCGTGGTATCATAAAGGTATTGTCCATGTTGGGCATTCTTATCACCATGTCTAAGGGTGGGATCCCATGGAGGGGGATTTTCTGAAAAGTTTCATGCTGAGAATTTTTAGGAATTTTTTACAGGTGATCCCATGAACTTAGTAATACTGTGCTGCTTAAAATATTAAGCTCCAAAGTTTAAGGACGCTGGTCGTCTAAAATTTAAGTTTCGGAATTTAAGAAAGTTTAAAAGTTGAGATGATTTACAAATGGCAAATAAAATTCTTAAACTGAAGGGGCAATCTCCAGCCGCACCCTCTTTTCACCCCCTCAAATCCGCAGTCCTAAAAGGTAGGAGCTGCTATTCTTCATGAAAAGATTCCAAATAATGCTGTAACAATTTTTTTTTGACTTCATGAGACCTCTACTCAAAAATAGATCTTGAAGCCTCCCCATGGGACCTCACCCTAACACATGCCTAAAAGTCTTACAAGATGATACTCATCCCCCACCGACATTTGCCCCATAGTTTAAGGTTTACATTGGTGACTATTGGAATCATGAAGAATCTATAAGTGTAATTTAAAAATAATCAATTAGTTTATTAATATTTTGAATATGTTATATGTCATTAAAGTAATAATATATTATTATAATATATTATAAATTATATATAAGTATTATAAATAATTAAATAAATATTTATGTTATGAGTGTGAATCTGTAAGTTTGTAGAGTTTAAGAGTATCTTGTTAACCCTCATAACATATTAGTCTAATAGGAAGGCATTACTTGACAACACCACTCACTTATATCTTATTAAGTTTAAGCGTTCTTAATTTGGACCTTACAACATGCTACACAATATAGTGAGACTATCAACTACTTCAATAAATATCGCACATATTAATAGAGTATCACTTCAACATATAATCACATTGTCACCTAGGATTTTGTTACTTTTGTCCTCAATCCACCGTGAGTGAATGATATTGACTTCCATTATGCCTCTTTTCTTCATATATGCATCGATGTAATTCACAAAGCGCAAGTGAAATTGAAAGGGATAGGTACGTATCATCTTCTAATTATATACAAGAAATATCAAGTAGTTGTATAAATTATAGCATAAAATCAAAAAAAAAACAAAATCTCATCATAACATAATTTGGAAATTAAACAAATACAATGTTAAAACAAAATGTTTATCAATGATGGGTAGTCCACTGTAAAGCATCAAACAATAAATGATATGCATTACTTGATATTTATAAAAGTGATTATTAATAAGAGAGTTGGAATAACTTAGCTTTATTTCTATACTTGATATGACTTGATGATGGATATTGTGTTATATATTACACTTAACAATTAAGATTTGGGTTAAAATATTGGGCTTGCATTATTCTAATTACAACACACCTACTTAGTGGTTATGCCCTACTTAGGGATGAGGCCACACCGGCCACACCTACAAATTAGTCGTGGGACACTCTATGATCATGTGGATTCATCCTGTACTACTCTCCTCTTTTGTATGTATGTTTACTCATGAATTTGTTTGAGTCTCAAATAGGTGATGTTGAAAATCACCTTAAGGAAATTGCCATGTTTGTAGGGAAGCCTTAGAACTTCCTTGTTGTAAGGATAAATAATTTTGCTAATGATAATAATTGAAGACATATGAAGCAAGTATGCAAGTTCTTAAAATGATGATGTAGTATAGTATTTCTTGATGTAAGTGTTAATGCAAGATGTTGGAGTAATTAGGACTTCGCTTGATAATTAATTATTAAGTCTGTTATTACTTTATTCACTTAAGCTAAACTTAGGAGTGTTTTTTTATTATTAGATTGGGCTAAATATATGTTATCTCATTGCATGAGATTAAAACACTTGTCACAATCTAATCAAATCCTCATCTAGGGTTTTTTTTTATGCTTTTATAAGAATTCACCTTCATTGTAATCATTAATCCATGTAATTTAAATATTCATTATTCAATACAGAAAGCATATCAAATGTTTGTGCAGATCAATCTTTTCTCTCTTGATTGCATAACAAATTAGTTGTTTTGATCTCTCATTTGTGATAAGTGTTTTGGTTGTAGGTGATTACTAGGAACTGTGGGATTAACTATCAACTCCATCATGGTATCAAAGCACGAGATCTGTGACTTCCTATCAAAGTTCTGAGAGATCCAGCCTTGAGGGAAAAATTGGTTCATCCTATGGTGAAATGGGCATCACTGTTACGTCCAGAATGGTTGAAAACCTAAGGAACACTTGTCATTTCGTCAAATTTTGAGTAGTTGTAGAAAAGGAAAAAAATTTAGCAACAAGGCACCTTGCACAAGAATATGTACGGCCCCGTACCGTCCTACCGCCATTAATTTTCAAGTACCTAGGTACAAAGGGTCTTTTTAAAATAAAATAAAAAGATTCCCTCTCAATCAAAAAATTGCAAAATAAAATTTAAAAAAGTAGGCTATCGTGGGCCCCATATAATCAACCGACAGCTTGCTAAGTCATCGATTGTGGAAAAATTTGACACCACTCACCAACCCCTATGGCCCTTAAAATCCTACTGCCACGATCCTCAACAACCTAGACCCGATGCACAACTAGAATATTCTGGTTCTATGAGAATATTCCACCTCCACAACTACCCACCGCCCAAAAAATTTAGCATCGACAAATATTCTTGGCAGGACAGACAACACATAATATTTCGTCAGGTACAAAGTATATTTCAGCATTAACAACAAAATATTCTAGCAAGACTCTCTTTCTAGGCAGGCTAACTTCTTTTGGCGACCAAGGGAATATTTTGATGACATCAGCATGATTTCATGCTAACGTCATACGTACGACCATACACTTTGCCCCCTCCTAGCCCTATTTTTTCCTAAAGGAGTTGTTTTTTTCTTTCTGGCATAACTTGGGCATACAATGTCAAAATCAGGTAAATGAGATATCATCGGAAAGCTGGTTCCATGTACTTTCTAGTGGTGCAAGTCTTATCATCAAATTTTGTTGCTGGTTTATTTTATTCTCAGCCAAAGTCTGATCTTCATTTTTCACTTTTGAACTCATAACTTTTCACCAAAATCTTTGATTTTCACAATTCCATCGATGTTGGAAAGGTATTTCAAAGCTCTTCAGATCTATTTATGAACATTTTCATAGTCTTCCTTGGGTGCATTTTATTCAATTTTATGTGACTTCACATCTATGTCAATTACTTGGACATCTTGGCACCTAGAAAGGATTTGTTTGTGTGAGATGACTATATTTGATCTACTTTGCATGTACTTAAACTATTAGTCTCTAATTTTATTATTTGAGGAAGTATCATGGGTTTTTTGTTCATCCTTTTGTGGTCATCTTAGCAAAGGATAACTATGAGTCTTGGCGAAATGACATCCTAGCACATCTTAGGTGGCTTGATCTTTTGTCTTATCTATATGGACTCATACCTACACCAAACACACTAGGGAATTATTCAACATGAGATATTATCAGTGATCATGTTGTAAGGATTATATGTTCTGGTGTTGATCATAACACTATGTGTGTTGTATCGAACATTGATTGTCCCCACACACTTTGGACTCAAATTTGGGAGATCCATGGAGACCCTCATATCTCTCCATACCTAGAGAGTCCTGCTACAAATTGTATTATTCCTCTTGCAGATATAGATTGCACACCCTTTGATGACAATACTTTTGAGAAGCTTGAGTATATCATAGGTCTTACATGTTCTAATGGTTCAGAGACTTGTCTTCATGTTCCAACTCTTCAGACCGATACTACATCACCATATTTTGTTGTTCCTAATTATCTTGGCATTGCCACATATTTATCCCTTATTGGTTCAATACAACAAGGAATTCATCATCTTTTAGACACGACTACTTGGGACTCATATCTTGCAAACATATCATTCTTGTTTGTAGTCTTATATTACAGATTTCAAGGATTACTTTAAGGACATTCATCTCCTCTTTATTAACAACCACATCATCGATGTTGGCCCACCATCTTCATCACCTTTGTAGCTCATTCTACATCACTCTTCATATATTCTAGATTGACATCATCTATTTTTGACATGTGGACACTTGAGCACTTTTTAGAGGCGCACATCATTTGCATTTAGATTTCTGATTCACCCATCTTCTTAAATTGGCTTCTCCAATCACCAATGGATTTATTTCTTCCCAAGGGGAGAAATGTTGTTTGCAAGTAGTGGATCGTGTTTTGTCTTTAGGCGTTCATCATTGGCACAAGAGCTATTTCTTTATGGGTGGATTTATATCCTTATTTTCTATCTCCTATTAGGGGACATCTATTGTACTTGTGTGATAGAAGTAGTCCTTGGGGGTCACATTGAGTCCTCCTTTTATTCTTCTTTCACCAGTGTAGTTATTTCATTTTCTCTTTTTTGGAGAGGAGTTTTTCCCATGTGATTTTCTCCTTTTCTCTACTTATGAGAAATTTCATTTGTTTGTACATGGGTACCTCATAAAGCATTATAGGTGGGACCCATCCATGCATCCATCATTGCATTCTTCATCAAGGTTTTACAGCTTTTCCCTAAGTTATCTTAAGGGGGGGTGTTGGAGTAATTAGGACTTACTTGATAATTAATTTTAATCATTAATTAATTATTAAGTTCCTTATTTTTTTATTCCTTTAATCTAAACTTAAGAGTGATTTTTTATTATTAGATTGGACTAAATATAGGTTAAGTTGTCTCATTGCATGAGATTAAGACACTTGTCACAATCTAATCAAATCTTCATCTTGGGTTTACTTTTTTATGATTTTATAAGCATTCACCTTTTGTAGTGTAGGAAAATTCATACCCTTGCATTTTCACACTTGTTTGAGCCCGCCTTATTTTTTTATCCTTATTTATGCCTTAATTGGTCCTATTTTGCATCCACAAGCCTTATAAATTATATCTTTTTATGGCTAATCTTTACAAACTTCAAAGGGTAAATGATAATTTAATGATTCTAGTTGTGTGTCCCTGATTTTTGGACTAGGACTAAGATGCCACCTAGGGCGTCTTTTTCCCCCAAAGGTCTTCGGACCCTAATTTCAAAGGCACCTTAAATGGGCCCTTTTTTGGAGTTTGTGCCCCGAGTTTCATGCCTTGGGACTAAGACGCTGCCTAGGGCATCTTAGTCCCCCTTAAGGTATTTTTGGGATTTAGCCTCCTTTAATTAATGAATTCATATGTCGGCTTGTTGTGGTGTAGTTTCAGGATATTAAACATAGATAAGTATAAATACAAGGTTCTTCCACTCATATTTTCACCTATCAATCTAATAAGCAATCTAAGCATATTCAAGAGAGCATTAAAGAGCAATTCATCAAGCATTTGGAGCCATCATCAAGATTCAAGCATCATATCAAGGATATTCTTGCATCATGTGTGTTTTTGAGCTAACATTTATGATATAGGGTTTTGATTCAAGTAAGCATATTTTAAAGATCTATCAAGCATTCATTTAAGTCAAGATCTACATTAAAGCTAGCCATTTCACACAAGTTTGCAGATTTCACAACAATGGTTTGGTGAATTGTAACATTGCATGTTGTTCATTCATCATTTCCCTTCATTATTTCATTTCATTCCTGTTTAATTACCAACAAGGTGTTTGACCAAGGAAAACCCCCATTTACTAACAATCAACAAGTTTTTCCTCTCTTGCATGTTTGTGTTTGTAGATTTAGGTTGAAGACTTGAAGATCATTTGAAGTGTAAAGTTGCAAAATTGTAAAGTTGCATTGCAAAGTCATCATCTTCACGGAAACTCACCTACAGGCCAGATCTGGAAGTTTCAGGACCTGAGATCAGAGAAGAAGGAAGTGCAGACATTGAGCCTCAAGATCGCATTCAGAGATTTAAGAAATTCAGATAAGGACTAAGACGGTAGTAAGGGCATCTCATTCCTCCTGGAGGTATTTTGCAAATATTCTTTCAGATCCTATTTTGAGATATGAAGATTCAACATTTCCCCTGAAAAACAACAATGGGAATAAGACAACAATAAGGGTGTCTTAGTCCTCCCTAGCGTATTTTGACAACATTTTTGCATTTCCAAGATCCTCATCACATTTCCAAACTTCCCAAGTACACATACCCTAACTTACTATTGCATAATTTCATCATTTGGCTTACATTACTAGGTTTTGTGAGTTGAATACTAAATTGTCTTTTCCAAGCTTTTGCTTGGTGGTGAACCCCTCAAAGCTTAAAAAACCCCCTCCTAGGTCTTCCTTGTTGAGAATTGACTCACCCTTTGGGTTGATAGTCAATCCAATTTGGGATCCTAGGACATATTTGAGTGACAACTGGAGAATAGTGGTGTTCTATGACCTAGGCCATAAAGTAACTCCCCTTTTCACCATTGTTCATTTTGGTGAACCTGTATTTTTAGAACATTCAATCATTTTTTTTTATTTGGAGTTCATTAATGTCCTAGATATAGGTTGCATTCATTCTTGCATTGCATCTTGCATTAGTGAAAGTGCATCTAGGGTTTCTCATATTTGCATTAGTGAAAGTGCATATAGGTTGCATTTTTTCTTTCTTGCATCATCTTATATCATTAAAAAACTGAAAAGTGCATTGTCAATCATCCTAATTGCATTTAGGAACATTGTTATTACATTCAAAATTGAAAAATTTGCATTTTGCAACCTTACATCCAATTGCTTGTCATTAGTTACTTTTTCTTGCATTCATTTGCCTAGTTTTATGTTTCTCAACACTAGGTCCTTGAATAGGTAACTTGGGAACATTGTAAACAATCCAGATTTTGCTAATTTTCTAAAAAAAAACCTCTACTAGGACTAAAACGCCCTTATTGACATCTTTGTCCCTCTGTAGTTTTTTGGCTCAAAACCCTATTTGTGTTGTTTACTTCCTGTTCTAGTTCATGGAACCTCATAATTCCATCAGTAGGACCAAGACACCCTTACTGGCATCTTAGTCCCTGTTGACTTTGACTTTCTAGTTTTCAAGGTTTGAGATTGCTTTTTTGTGCTTTTGTTTGTTGCTTTCAATTTTCTATTACAGTTTGCAAAGTTACTGTTACTTCAATTTCTTTCATTTCAAGTGTAATTGTCAGCATAGAATATTGTGTTCATTGCACTTTCTTTGGTTTATCCCTTGAATGAGTTGTACTACTTGGTGTCCTACTATCAATACTGTGGTTAGACGAAGTGCGAGACTCATGGCATTCTGCGATAAAACACTCGTTTTGGATCTTGGGTTATCTAGCTCTCCTACTTCTAGTGTTGGTACTAATTCACTAGGTATGGACCATAGCTTTGATACCTCTTTTGGTATGCCTACCTTACCTACAAGTACTATGCCAAGTGTTCAAACAATGATTGATCATATCCCTCAAGAAAACATAATGAAAATTCATGAAGACTTAACCCATTTACAAGATAACATGAGTACTAAAAACATTTCCAACACTGTTATACCTACGATAGATAGTATTCACCGCATGATGGAAAGTGATGAAGGACTGGAAGTTGTGCGTAACATAGCTCAAATCTTTGGAAAAAACCTTCCTTCCACCACCAATGGTGCTCAAACTTCAAACAATGTGCAAATCCAAGGAGGAAATCAAACTCCTCCCCATTCAACTGTAACCTTTATTCCCACCTATACCAATCCTCAAGTGACCACAATGATGCAACCAACTAGCAATATCTTTCCTACCTCAAACATTTCCACTAACGCTCCTTATACTTATGTGGCATCTAACCTTATATCTCCTCCTGTAAGCAATCCATTCACTTGCCCTCCTAACACATACACACCACCACCATATTCACCTCCATCTCAAACCACACACAATGACCCTATCATTAACCACCTTTTACAAAGCCTCTCGTCCATTCAACATCAAGTTTCCACCATAAATCAAAATCAAAATGGTCCACCTTCATACTATGTCAAAAGTAACCCACTATTTTTAGAGATATTGAGAACTCTAATGCCACAAGGTATAGAAATCCCTAGATTTGACAAATGTGGAGGAAAGGGAGATCCTACTAATCACGTTAATGCATTTACTACTTTGTGTAGTGACTTTATCCTTGAGGACAAACTTTTAGCTAATATTTTTCCCCAATCCTTGAAAGACGTTGCCTTGGACTGGTTTTTTGCATTACCAAATAACTCAATTTGTTCATTTAATAAACTTGTTGAAGCTTTTATTAACCATTTCCAAGTGCATACGATTCCTGAAATGACATTAGTTGATTTGATGAGATGTAAACAAAATGAGGGTGAAAAAGTCACTGACTTTATTTCACGTTACCAATCACTTTATTCTCAAATCAGTGTGAAGATTCTCAATTCTCACCTTCAAAAGATGTTCATAGAAAATTTACAAAGCAAGATACAAGACAAGCTTACCATGATGAAATTTGCTTCCCTCATGCACTTGTGCACTACCCTTAGAGATTATCAAAATTTTGTAGGTAGTTGTGAACCAAAAACCACCTCTACCTGTCCTGATCTGAATTTTCAAACCAAAACACCTACTAGCTCTTCAAAAGACAAAATAAAATTTTCCTTCAACTAAATTCCACCTCCCAACCTACCCAACAAGTTGATACCCAAGTAGCTGCTATAAAGATGAGTAATCCTTATATCTTTGGGGATCTGCAAAGATAATTTAGTCCCTTACCCAACACACTTCACAACATCAATAATCAGCTCTTAAACAAAAACATGCTTACCTTATCTCTCATTCGACCTCTTGACCCTAGCAAGCAATTACCGTCGAGCTTTAGACACAATGCCTATTGTGCTTATCACCAACAAAAAGGACATGATACAGAACATTGCAAGTGTCTTAAACATCTTGTGCAAGACCTCATTGATTCTAATCATATTCAAATTGGAGGTGTGAATGACAAAGGTAATAAATCTATAGTTCCTCCTAACCAAAACTTGCAAATCTTTACCAATCCCATGCCTAACCATAATATCTCATTTGTTAAGGCTAGTGAAACTAAGCCCGATGTGATGAGCGTTGACACAGATGATGAGAACATGAACAGTAACAAACAAAATCCTATGGATACTAATGACCAAAGTCTTATTAGTACAATGATAGGAGTGATTGAGATTGAGCCTCATAAACAACAAACCAAAATGCTTATTGGCATTACTTTCTCTTTAGAAGAAACAATCAAACATGCACCTGATGGTCCTCTTTAGATAGTCGACAGAATCAATAACAGGCCCACTCCTGGGATTTTAATTGATCCTATATGTGGAGAGAATGTGATCACAAAAGAACTCTTATATGTGCATGAACTCACTCAAGATAGATATGATAAACCAAAAGCAGGGATTAAAACACATGATGGTTTTGCTCGTGCTACGATGGGCTCAATCACACTCCCTTTACAAGTAGGACCGAAGAAATCAAATGTATCATTCTCTATCATCTCTAATTCAGATCAATTTTGTGTGAAGTTGGGCTACAAATGGCTCAGCTCCATGAATGCAGTCCCATCCATTGTCCATAAGTACTTAAAGTTTCCAGTTAGCAATGAAATATTCACTATGAACCATAGTGGCTTTAGACCTCATCTTCCTATGGAATTTTTTCCTTAGACTATTTTTGGCCTGAGCCCATGGAACCTATAAGACCCCGTGAGGACTTCCTTTTCTTATCCTACCAAAAATTCAAATAAAAATTCATAGCCAAGTTATCCCTGAAATTTTTTCCTCCATCTATGATCGAACCTCCACCCCTTGAAGAAAACAATATTGAACTTAAAGCCCCCCTGACTAACCAAGACACATCCATAAAAATCCCTTACCTATTTCCTACAAAAGGCCAAGAGAGAACCATACAAATCCTAATCCACCTTCTAAACAAATTTATAAAGCCAAAGAGTAAGTGGTTGAACAACCTTCCATGGTTTCTTTTATTCTTCCCTCACAAGAAGAAAAGGAACCTATGGTTAACAAACCTGCTCCTACACAAACGCAACTTGAAAACTATAATAAAAGAAATGAAAATGCTAGAGAGTGTAGGCATAGACATCGTGTTGCTGCTTGAAATATGAACAAAGAGAACAACATAGAAAATCAAAATTTGAACTTGACATAAGCAATAAATGATGAGCCTCCTCCCTTACCAGCACCAATAGCTCATATGTCTCCAACACAACAAGGACCAACACCTTCTATGGATATCATTATTTGTCCTCCTATTGTGGTCAACTTGGATGACGATGAAGAAACTACTAAAATTGACGAGGAGGTGCATAATGAGTTGAATTTGTTATTCTCCTCTTCTATGAGCTTAAATGATAACAACCGTGGTGATCCTCCTAAAACGAGTGATGCACCACATGTTTAACCTAGTGATTCTCCTAGTTGAGCACTTGATGTCCCTCTCACTAGTGATCTGCATTCTGCAAAAAATGAACAAGATTGGGATGTGGATGACTTGTTGGATGGTTGAATCACACGTGTTTTACTAGTCTTTTTGCTTTCATTTTTTATTTTCTTTTGTGTGATTGCATGTGCGTAATGTGATCCCCTATGATGTTCTGTTTGATGTTTCCTCTCTATGTGCATTCCTCTATTTGCACCTTCATTCTTCCATATGTCATAAGCTTTATGCCTTTTCATTGGTCTTTACCTTTTATTTATCTTTTCATTTTTGTCTTGTGTTTTCCTTTTGGGGATGACGCAAGGCATTGAGACACCCTGTGTCTCTTCCATGTTGACCCAAAAGGTTTTTCATTTTGTTTTCACTCTCTTTGTGGCATTCTTCCAATTCAATGCGTATTTGGGGAATGATGAAAGTTCCAAGCTCTCTAATATCATTGCAGCAAAGACAGATACTGACCCCGAATCCATAGATCCCTTATGTGTTTTTGGGGGGCAACCCTCTTTTCCCTTTTTCTTTTTCATATTTTGGCTACATTAAAGTAATTTCTCAAAGCATGGTGTTTGGAAATTTCGTTAAAGTGGGGGCATACATTGGCATTACTTTGGCATGATTTCATTTGGCATTTTTCCATGTTCCTTGATGTGATTTTCTTACTTCATGTGATGTGTTTTTCTCTTTTTGGTGACATTGGGAGTAATGTCCTTCAAGAGTTTGATCTATCTGAGCATATTATATTCCTTTTAGTGGTGATGCGACACACTGCATTCCATAAGTTGTGAATCTTTTATCCTTTGATTAGTCCTCTCTTTGAGACATTAGGAACAATGTCCCCTAAGATTAAGACCTCACATGATCTAAGCAAAATCCCTTCAAACATCCCTCTTTCTTGTTGCATTTTTCCTTTTTGTGCCTTATTAAAGTCATGGAGGTATGGCTTTGATATGGTTCCTTGGGGCTCACCTAGTGAACAAATAGCTTCACTAGCCCTCGTGAGCATACATTTTTCTCTTTTTGTGCCTTATTAATGTCATAGAGGTATGGATTTGATATGGTCCCCTGGGGCTCACCTAGTGAACAACTAACTTCACTAGCCCTCGTGAGCATGCATTTTTCTCTTTTCATGCCTTATTAAATTCATGGAGGTATGGCTTTGATATGGTCCCCTACACCTCACCTAGTGAACAACTAGCTTCACTAGCCCTCGTGAGCGTGCATTTTTCTCTTTTTGTTCCTTATTAAAGTCATGGAGGTATGGCTTTGATATGGTCCCCCAAGCCTCACCTAGTGAACAACTAGCTTCACTAGCCCTCGTGAGTGTGCATTTTTCTTTTGTCCTTATCATAGTTATGGGGGTATGACTTTGATATGGACCTCTTGGGGCTCACCTAGTGGACACCTAGCTTCACTATCCCTTGTGATCATGCACTTTATTTGCATAGTGGACAACGTGTTCCACTTGTAAACCTCTCTTAGACAAACAACCTAGACCCAGTCCACAATGCGTTGGATGGCTAGTCGAAGCTTGACCCATTGCATTTTTCATTTTTGTTTCCTTTTCCTTTTTTTTTCCTTTTTCTATCTTTGATTGTGTATGTTTGCGATCTAGTTATGGCTTCATATATCATCCACAAGTGTGTTCCTTTGTGCCTATGTTGGTTTTCCATATGATCTTGATCTTGGGGGCTTGGCCACCCTCTTGATTGTGTGGTTGGCTACTTTAGTGTGAGTTTGAAGCAAGTTCCTCCTCTCACTAAAGTGGGAGCTAAATGTAGTGTAGGAAAATGCATACCCTTGCATTTTCACACTTGTTTGGGCGTACCTTGCTTTGTTTATCCTTATTTATGTCTTAATTGGTCCTATTTTGCATCCACAAGCCTAATAAATTATATCTTTTAATGGCTAATTCTAACAAACTTCAAAGGGTAAATGATAATTTAATGATTCTGGCTGTGTGTCCTTGATTTTTCGACCGGGACTAAGATGCCACCTAGGGCATCTTCGTCCCCCAAAGGTCTTGGGACATTGATTTCAAAGGCACCTTAAATGGGTCCCTTTTTGGAGTTTGTGCCCTGAGTTTCATGCCTCGAGACTAAGACGCTACCTAGGGTGTCTTAGTCCCCCTTAAGGTATTTTCAAGATTTATTTTCAAATTTTGGCAGGATTTAGCCTCCTTTAATTAATGAATTCATATGTTGGCTTGTTGTGGTGTAGTTTCAGGATATTAAGCATAGATAAGTATAAATACAAGGTTCTTTCACTCATATTTTCACCTAGCAATCTAATAAGCAATCTAAGCATATTCAAGAGCAATTCATCAAGCATTTCGAGCCACCATTAATATTCAAGCATCATATCAAGGATATTCTTACATCATGTGTGTTTTTGAGCTAACATTTGTGATGTATGGTTTTGATTCAAGCAAGCATTTCACGTCAAGATCTATCAAGCATTCCTTTGAGTCAAGATCTACATTCAAGCTAGCCATTTCACACAAGTTTGCATATTTCACAACAAGGGTTTGGTGAGTTGTAACATTACATGTTCATTCATTGTTTCCCTTCATTATTTCATTTCATTCCAAGGTTTAATTACCAACAAGGGGTTTGACCAAGGAAAACCCCCATTTACTAACAATCAACAAGTTTTTCCTCTCTTGCATGTTTGTGTTTGAAGATTTAGGTTGAAGATTTGAAGGTCATTTGAAGTGCAAAGTTGAAAAATTGCAAAGTTGTCATCTTCATGGAAAATCACCTACAAGCCAGATCTGGAAGTTTCAGGACTCAAGATCGGAGAAGCAAGAAGTGCAAACATTGAGCCTCAGGATCACATTTGAAGATTTCAAAAATTCAGATCATGACTAAGACGGTAGTAAGGGCATCTTAGTCCTCTTGGAGGTATTTTGCAAAGATTCTTTCAGATCCTATTCTGACATCTGAAGGTTCAATATTTCCCTTGAAAAACAATAGCTGGACTAAGACAATAGTAAGGGTGTCTTAGTCCTCCCTAGCATATTTTGACAACATTTTTGCATTTCCAAGATCCTCGTCACATTTCTAGACTTCCCAGGTACACATACCCTAACTTACTATTGCATAATTTCATCATTTACACTCATCATTTGGCTTACATTACTAGGTTTTGTGAGTTGAATACTAAGTTATCTTTTCCAAGCTTTTGCTTGGTGGTGAACCCCTCAAAGCTTAAAGAACCCCCTCCTACATCTTCTTTTTTGAGAATTGACTCACCCATTGGGTTGATAGTCAATCCAATTTGGGATCTTATGACATATTTGAGTGACAATTGAAGAATAGTGGTGTTATATGACCTAGGCCATAAAGCAACTCTTGTTTTTACCATTGTTCACCTTTATTGTAATTATTAATCCATGTAATCCAAGTATTCATTATTCAATATAGAAAGCATATCTGATGTTTGTGTGGATAAATATTTTCTCTTTTGGCTGCATAAAAAATCAGTTGCTTTGATCTCTCATTTGTGATAGAAATTTTGGTTGCGAGTGATTACTGGGAACTATGGGGTTAACTATCAACTCCATCACAAGATATAAGATGATCTAGTATGAAATAAGACTCTTTAATGATTTGATTATACTTAATGACTAAGTGTTGTTCTTAAATACAAGATCTTAAATCTTCAATTCTTTTTCTTTTATGCATGAGGATGAACAATTGTTAATTTCTAAAATTATTATTGGGAGTGAGAAATCTAGAATTTGAAATGGTGGTATATGACCACTACACAAATTAGTATGGAGGATATATTTGCACCAACAATTTAGTTAGAGGGTGGGAATCCTAGGGATTAGGATCAATCCTATTCAATATTAATGATAATGATGTTCAAACTAATGGGTATATTATTAGGATCAACTTATTCACAAAATTAAACAAATTAACCATTACAACATTGTATATGTGACAAGACCAAAATGTATAAAATAAAGGAGTAAAAGAGAAAAACACTTTTTTCCTTAACATCCATGTTTGTGATTTAAAATATTTTGTTTTTCATGCTTACAAACACTTTTTCTAATAATTTGTATCAATAACACATAATGTTATCTTTATTTTTATTTAGTTGATGGGCTATATTTTGTGTGAGCTTCCAGCTGGGAAGTTGTCTCACGTTGCACAACTTGTCACATGCTGAAAAACATTGCGGCCCCACAAATTGTCGAACGTTGGGAAAAAATGGCAGAATAGAGAAGGTGAATCAATGTTTATCTCTGCAAGCATTCAATGCGAGGTAAGGTGGATAATTTGAACCCTAATTTTTACCATGTTGTCAGCTAACTGTAAACCCACCACATTGTCATTGAACCTGCTATGGAGCTACTTCATCACCACCAATATTTATTGTCAACCTGCATCAGAGTTGAAATATATTGTGTTCCAAATTCAGGTATCCTAGTGACTGTAAATCTCCAAAAAAATTTGTGAGATCACCTTCCTGAACTTTGCATTTTCCTGCTTGTAAGGTCACTAATGATTTAAGTCCTGAGAATTTATCATGAAGATTCGATATGTGCATAAGCATTTGGATAGATCCAGAAGTTGCAGGTGTAAAAAATTTGATAGATTTGGAAGCTCAACCAGTTTACAGCATTTTCCAAGTCTAAGGTTTTGAAGAGTTACAATGTTACATATCTCTACTGGTAGGTTCTTTATACTTATGCAATGATACATGTCTAGAGAGAGGAAGTTTACAAGCTCGTGAGGGATATGTTGGACAAAGTTTTGGTTCCTCATTTTAGAAGGGCCACAGATACTATCTGCATGCAGCTTGATGAAAATTGCAATCTTTCTTCTCTTTTTCTTTTATTATTTTCAATATACAAGCTCTCTGTTCTTACAACTTGCTAAATCTGCACATGAAGTGTCAAAATTTGCATCAATAGATTTAGTGTATGTGGATGCCAACGAAATCCATGTTTATATCAAGTAGATAGACATTGCTTTGATACCTGCTACAATCTTCTTTAATGCACACCACATGAAGATGGATTCTGACTGGAAATCAATAGAATCAGAAAACTTTGAATTAAACCAGATGAAAAAGTTTTTTGTAGATGGATGTTTTGCAATCTATTGTTTTAGTCTTCTAGAATATTTTTTAACACTATATTTTATACTTTGCTTTCACAGGATTGTATTTGTTTCAGACAGACAGACTTATTGTTGTTACATACAGGTATGTTTGCAGACTATGTTCAGGTTAAGCTCCATTGTCATCACATTTTAGAAAGGCTATAAACAACTGACATTTGACCTAATGATGATAAAGATCATAATAATTTTGAACAATCTTAAAAAATGTCTCTGTATTGTTTGTAAATTGGACGAAAACCAACCATTTCATTCAAATGGTTTCTATGTAGGATTCTTCCTTTTCATTGTGATAGGGCATGTTTCCTTTTGCATGTGCCTGTGTCTTGTTGTGTAAAAGTGAGCACGTTTTATTAATTTATATGATACAGTGTGGTTGCTCATATAATTTGGGCTTATGTGACAGCATGAGGAAGGAACCAGTACCCTAAGCCGATCTTTGATGCATTATAGATACCTTTGGGTTCCATTTGGTTGTAATTGAAACCATTCAATAATTTTGTATGAGCATTTATGACAAGGTCCACAGATATGGATAAAAAATGAAGTGGTGGCACCTTTCTGCAAATGAATTTCATTATCATCTCATTATGTTATAGTTACTTTGCTCTTATCGTCTGAGATTCATTTTTCTCTTTCTAGTTGTAGCATCTACTTGGGGGCATTTATGTAGATACTTTTCAAATGCTCTCTAATCAAGATCAGCAAAATCCTTTGCATTTGCACTTCTCTTTTGAACTTTATCAATATTTTCCAGATGAGAATTGTCTCCTAGGTGAGCTCAACTTTCATTTGTATATTTGACTTGAAGAACAATAAAATCCATCATTATTTTGTACTTATCACATTCTTTCTGAAAGCCATTATTATCAATCAATCTGACTATTGCTCTTCCTATAAACAAAGGGTGGCCTCCATTTACAGCTCCTTAAGCTGCACTTCAGGTAATGCATGCATCTGCTGATAATTCCTCTAAAATGCATTAAAAGGAGTCACTGGTCAAGAAGTGTGAATAACAACACTATTCTAGCATTTCAATTTCTGGAAATAGTAACCGAAATCGTAGCAACTTATACCTTTATGTATAAATAACGTTTATGAAATGTATGTCCAATCTTGATATTTATACTCTTCAAGAAGGTATGTTCTTTACTCCTTTTAAGAATTATAAGTAAATTTGGGAGCTAAGTTTTAACATGTTGAGCTATTTTATATGATTAAAATTATTACTGTGATAATATAATGTGTTTATATTGGCTGTGTCTGACACTTGACTCTGCATTTATGTGGGAGACCAGATGAATCATCCATCCTTATTATGCTTTTGAAAGATGACAAGCAAATCAGCCAAGTTTTATGTTCTAATTCTCCGGTGAAAATGTAAGATTATAATGTAATATTAGACTGGCAAAATATGTTTTTAAGGTATTGCGGATGTCTAGATGACTTGAGTTGTTTGATATCTTCGATACATAAGAAATACATATTAATTGAAGTTCTATCTTTGATGATAAAAATTTCCTTCAGAATAGCAGAAATATCTATGTATTATTTAAAATGAGTTCTCAAAATGCAAGAGTTCACTTCCATAAGATGCATGGAACTCCAGCTTGTATGTGCTTGCTCAATATTTGAGCCAAGTTGCATACCCGAACAATTTATTCAGATGGCATTGAATTTTGATTGCTCTTGTTTTTATTGTTTATAAGCACACCTCTGATCTATTCCTTGACTGCTTCGTTAATTCAAAGATTTTGAGAGCTTCCTTGCAAAATCCATTTTGTACACATTCTCCACATTTTACTTCCACACCTTCAATTTCCTATCGGCATTTTCCTTGAACCCCCCATGGGTGCAAGTGCTAGTTTTTATTTAGTTGATGGGCTATATTTTGTGTGAGCTTCCAGCTGGGAAGTTGTCTCACGTTGCACAACTTGTCACACGCTGAAAAACATTGCGGCCCCACAAATTGTCGAACGTTGGGAAAAAATGGCAGAATAGAGAAGGTGAATCAATGTTTATCTCTGCAAGCATTCAATGCGAGGTAAGGTGGATAATTTGAACCCTAATTTTTACCATGTTGTCAGCTAACTGTAAACCCACCACATTGTCATTGAACCTGCTATGGAGCTACTTCATCACCACCAATATTTATTGTCAACCTGCATCAGAGTTGCTTCATCACCGCCCATATTTGCTATAAATATCTTGCAGACTGCTAAGCCACCTCCTCACCGCCATCGTTCACAACACGACACAATTTGTGTAGAATCTCAAGGTAAGGTTTTGGGAACCTGGTAGCCGGCCGAATCATTTTTTGTTCTGTTTGATTTCATTCTAAAAGAATTTTGTTGTTATGTGTTCATTGAAGTCATTCGTTTTGTGGTTTTATCTACCCATTTTCATTCTTTTGTTTTCCTTGTTCTTGAGGTTATTTGTTGACAATTTCCCTACATTGTACAACATATTTCTGTAGAGTTTAGTGCCATTATACTGGCCCTTGTAGCTTAAAGGGATTGGCATACCTAAAATGACTAAAATTTAAAAAGATTGTGTATGCAACCAACACTTACAAGAGCTAGGAAGCGGTTTTAAGATGGATTTATAATTAACTGTAGTAGAAAATTTCTGTAATTATCTGTTGAGCTTCTGTGAAGAGAATCATCTTCACATTCCACACCAACAAATCTTGACTAATACTTGCAATTTCCTGTATTTGATGCACTGCACTCTTAACGTGTGTAAAAAATCTTCTAATCATCTCATATGTAGTAAATGTTATCATAGCGGTTGGGGTTGTTCTCATAAGATTTGTCGCATAGCTACCTTTGTGAAATTCTTTTTCGAATGCAATCATATTTCCGACTCCTCGCATGACCTTGTTCTTGAAGCCTTTCCAACGAATCCATTTTTGTTCATATCCAGCAACCATGGCGCTCCATGAGACCATTTTCCTTCGAGGCATTTTGTCAAACAATTCAGCTCGCCTTATTTGAGGAATTATGTCAAACAGTTTGCACACCTTGTTAGTGCTTCCACCAAAGCATTCCAACTATAATATTTGACAAAAGTCTACCTTCACTATGCTTTGATTGGTGTTCATACATGATCTACGACTCCCACTTTGGCACAAGTATGGAGAATAGTAGAATAGGCTGCAATTTTTTTGTGTATTTGTCTGTGATTATGATATTTGATAAGGCCACATGCTGTCAAATCGTTCCACGCACTTTGTTTATGGTTCCATATTTGTAAAGAAAATTCCTAAAATGTTTTCAAGGAATCATTTTTTGTAGATCCTGCAATGACATTTCGAATGGTGTTTTTCATTCTCTTCCATTGCATTTCGGGAGTATATAGAGTTTTGAAAATAGATCTTTCCTCCAAAATAAAGCTTCTGGGTCATTTGAAACAAATTAGACTTTTGGAACACTTTCATTTGTTAGTGTGGAGGTGTTTTAGGGTTTTATGCTACTACACAACATTGATTATCATTATTTCTAGCCACCATATTGTTGTTTCCAGCCATTTGTACCATGCTACAGGTCTGCTCATTGCCTTCAACAAATTGATGTTCCATTTCAGGGGTTTGGTCAATTGTACCATTAGCATTTGATGTCTTTTTTAGTCATTCTATCAATGAGTTTTAGATATGCTGTATGCCATCTTATGAGTGGATATTTGTCATTTTGAAATTCTGAAAAAATAGTTTTCTTGTTCAGCATACTAGCATTGGTATTTGTTTCAACTGTTACAATTAAACAAAAATCAGATTTGGGGTTTTAATGTTGGTGTTTCCGTGTTTATTGTTGTTATCATAATTTATCTAGTAACTCATTATTTAATTCTACTTTCATATTTGGTTAATTCCAATGTATAAGGGTTTTATATAAATATTGGTGAGTGATAGTATTGTTGTCCATAAGAAATCAATCATAAATCAACTATTATATTTGATATATTTGACAAAAGCAATTCAAATCTATTGTTTACATTGCGTTTGAAGATGTATACCAACATTATTAGGGTTTGAATTTGTTGTTTGGAAGTGTAAGTTTAATTTACAAGGGTTTTGCAATAGTGCATTATTGCTAATCAGCTAGGGTTTCACATCTACATTGGTCATTTGATTATTGTTTTAACTTGCACATGTTTGATAAATCATCCATTTCCTAGAGTTTCAACCATTCCATATATATAGGTATGATATTATATCCTCTTCCAACACCAAAGCCTCCCTAACCTCATTTCCTGTTAATTTTCCATTGTGCATGCTTCACATTTCTCATTTTTGTTAAACAAAGTGACATAACAACTAAAGTCTCATTAAATCTTGTAACGCCTGATGAGGCAGTATTCGCATAGGATAGGGCCTATCTTGACACAAGAATCCCTCTCCTTATATTTTGATTAATTTTTCTATGGTTACATACAAGAATTTCTAGACCTATTTACTTATATCATAATGCAAGGTTTATGGGTGCAAAGTAATAATAAATAAACCCTTTTGTTCTTCCAATATCCAGTGCAAGAATACATAAGGAAAAATTATATTCTTATATTTCTTCAGTGATTTTTGTACCCTCATATCCATATCATGCAAGGATAACTACATCTTTTCAGTTGATGCTCTAGATTTTTTGTTTTACTCACTCTACAAATCTTATTTCAAATGCATTCAAAAAATTTAAAATAAGTTCATTAAGTATAGATATCTATCAACTATAAGTGCACCACCTACGCCATCCATTTGGCCATCTATTCCACTCATATGCTACATCATATTTTTCCACATTTTAGATTAAAAAATGAGATACCACATCACAATGTTACATTTTGAACACAACAATTTATGCACCAATCCTCACAACAATGTTTACTTGCTTCATTTCGTTTCAATTACTCGATTCAAAATTGCTTCAGAACTTGTTGCAGATTTTTGTAATTGCTCAGACATCCCACATTCCACCCAGCAGAAAAGCACACATTTATGAGACCTCCACCAAGATATGAAATGAGTTATCCCTTTCTTTTATGTGTTATTTGGTTTGCCTCATCATACTCTTAAATCTAAGTATTTTGCTATGGCTTACCTTAGCTTCATTTTCTCGGTGTTTTCAGCTTTACTTTTTAATTTTTACGGTGATTTAATAGAAGAAGCTAACTGTGGTAAGAGCTTAAGACTACCTGAAATCCAACCACAAACAAGGAGCCATCTATTGAAAATTTTCCTACATATATTGTTTAACTTTTCAACTTGAACTGGGCCACCAGTTGGTATATATCTGTTGGCAACATGACAGTGATTTGCTACACTAAATTTCCCTCTACCAGACACATTTGCTTCCTTGCCTGCAAGCATAAACAGTGTTGAAATACAACTTGTCTTTGGGTTGTTCCATTAGAACACTTGGTCCTCTTTTTGTTTCTATTTCTTTAGCCTTTTAGCTTTGTTTTCTTTTCCATCGCTCAAGAGTTTATTTGTAAGAGATAGGGAACAACATGCTCCATCCTCATAGGAGTGAATTGTGTATGATGGTTTATACCTTATTCACTCAAACATAGTCACTTGGATTTCTCTCATTTTTTGATATTCCATTCAACATCATCTTGCTAGCAACTTGAAATCTGCCCTTTTCCTTTAATGATATATGATGTGACCAACCATTTATTGACCCGTGTCCCACTTCATGTCACTTTTAAGCATTTTAGGAAACCATTTGTTGTATCTGCCATTTGTTTTATGATGTGAAACAAGCAAAGCAATTTGCATAAACTAGAGCTTGAGTTGGAGGAATTATGGTGGATGTTGAAGCAGTATGAGGCATCAACTGTAGTTATGACAGTTGTATGTTGCACGTCCCATGTTGCATGTTCTACTGACTATGTTATCATGTAATTGTTGCTTGGATTGGAATGCTTACTACTTTGAGATAAAATCAAAGTCACCTAAGATCTTTCATGGATGACATTTAAGTTCCTGTATAATAATTAATTGGAGCATCTAGAGCTATTTCAAATTTATGATATTGCAATTCTTGGTTTCTAGAGTATTTTATATATATGGAAAATTATCAGTAGGGGTGTACTTAGCAAATAGTTGTGATTAGGGATAATATGGTTGGACCTGTAATGACCATTGGAGATAAGACAAAACATATTTAAAATTGTTTTCTTTTCATAATTTAGCAAGAAAACTTGCTATATGTTTGTGAATGTCGAATCAATGACAAAATATGTGAGAGGTACGTTGCCTATTGCTAATAGGTAAAGTTAAATTCAAACGAATGCAAAAGAGAAGCTAATGTACAATGAACCATCTGAGTGGCCATGGAACACTAATGGATCTTTCCATACTTTCAAGTTCCTCTGAATTTTCCATACATTGATCATAATCTCACCTCCTTTTGGAATAACATATCCACCTATTTGGTAGGTCTTATCTAGACTATGGGGAACAAGCAGAGGGACTATAGGGTGCAAACGTAGTGTTTCCTTTACTATTGCCTTCATTTATGGCATCCTGGATATGTGGGATTCCTCTACTCTATGGTTAAGGCCCACAACTTGTTTCAATTCCTCTTGGGCTTTCTTCATTATCATTGGATTTTACAAGAGCTCTGTCATTTCCCATTCCATTGTGGAGGATGTGGTCTCTGTTGATCTAGCTACCATGTCCTATAAAAGACCAATAAACCAAAAAATCATAAAAAATTTTATAAAGAATTTGTATGCCACAATGTAGGTGAACGAACTTCTGTAATGAGGCATGGGAAGAACAAGTCACAAAGGAAATGTTACTGACAAAAATACAACGAAGGTAGTGGTGACCCAAGAGACAAGAATTTTAGTTTCTTATGGTCTTCTATCATATTGATAAGCAATAAAATTTCATTGCAACTAGCATTTCTTGTTTTGGCATTTTTCAAAGAATTGATGAAAGATTGCAATTTTTTAGTTCAAAAAGTGCATTGGAAAACATATTTCCTTATATTTACTTTTCTATTGGTCACTGTGGTCCATCCTCCTTTCTTTGATCCACCTCATCCCTATTATGTACCCTTGTATTCACGAGGAAATCTTCTACAAAGAAAGGGTCAATAATTTCTAGGTAATCATAATACTATCGGCGTATTCCTTGCACCTCCTCCAGGTGCAAGTATTAGTATAAATATAAACACTTATTTTTCAATAATTTACATTGATAACACTCAATGTTATCCCTAATTGATAAGAAACATGGGATGAGTGATATGTAATTAGTTTGGTTATTCCAATTTTTAAGTAAACTAGATTTAACTATTAATAATACAAATTGCATGTCTCGATGGATTCAATAGTGCTATTTTATGTAGGATATAGAAACTAAAATAATGTATAGACTACTTTTCATATTTACCACTTTTTATTCATTAAAATAATAAATATTATCCTAAGTCCATTAATTTATCACAATTAAATGAATTAAATATCATTATTATTAAATTAATCTACATTAACTGTTTCTCACATTATCTACAAATAAATTAATATAATCATAAATTACATCTCATGAGTTAACTATCTAAACAATTTAGTTAATAAACAATTTAGTTAACTTGTCAATCAAAATAGTTAACTAAATAATCAATTTAGTTAACTCACTTATCAAATCTCTTAACAAATCAATCAGTTTAGCTAACTCGAAATCGCAAATTAAATAATTATCAACTCACTTGTCAAATGAGTTGACTACCCAATCATCCATATCTAATTGGAAAATTGATTGCTACCTCTCCTAATCACATCCACCATCCATGAATCAAACTCATAATCTAAGATTCAATATCCATCATTCAATTTCTTCCAAAAAAAAAATAAATCTATAAATTAGAAATTAATCTTTCATATATCAAGGATCCCAGATTGAGCAAACAGATCTTGTTCAAGTGAATAACAAACATTATCAAGAACATATCCATTTGATGCTCTATCACTTGTTTAGATATATTGAAGTAATGTCTTTTAAATGTTTTTTAATGCTTTATTATATTCTAATTCACATGCTCATATTTGACAACCCTGTGAGATTGGTAAAATTTTCCTCCAAAACCTAGCTATCTAGATATTCCAAGGCATTTTTACAATAATAGATAGAGGATTGAAAAAGAAGACAAAATCTTTGTGATTGTGTTGGGCATTTGCATTGTTGGCGTTCAAGTGTGATTTCTTTGGGTTTCTCCCAACAAATTCATGATGATTATAATTAATTTGGGCATTCTTAAATTATAGGTTTAGCTGTAGCAATGTCACAAGAAGTGAGCTTTTGCAGCGCAACAATGGCCTTTTGGTATCGACAATCAATGATAGTGTTGGATATCAAATCAACAATAGGCAAAGTTTTCTCAGAATCTCCATTTTGCACCTCAATATTTACTCTCTAAACCCTGCAGGCTTATGATGAGGGGGGACTCACACAACGCACAACATTCCAGATTACACAAACTTTGTAGCCGATAACATTTAAAATCGACAATTACATGAGTTGATTTAAAATCGATTCAGGATTGCACGAATTACATTCAGATTTGAAAATAAATCAATTTAGATTATTTCATTCCAATTTCATGAAATACACATTACAAATATTGGACAACTCCATTGCCCTTATGTTCCATACAACTCTTCATCTCTCAATAATGCTGGTCTGATATTTATCCTCCAAAAAACCTACAATGCATTCCAACTGGTAAGCCATATCCTATGACTCGCTCTTCAAATCTGTAGCTCCTTTGTTCTATACACCACTCAGCCGCTCCCAATTCCTACGCAGCAGTTCCTTTTATCTGCTGTTTCAAATTGAATGTCATATGTACATTCAAGACTCTCCTAATATCACCGCACCTTCCCAATTCCTCTCTCAATTTCTATGCAATACTGTCTGACAACAGACATGTGCTGAGCAGCCTCTTATCATGTGTGGTTTTGCCTAATTGTGGGCTCGACCCCATCTTCTCATCCAATCATCGCGTATTCTTCTTTGTTTATACATTAAATCTACATTATCTAATAGCATTTAAATTTTAACAACTCTTCCTCATACCAGAATCGAGCTCCTCACACGGGCTGCCAAGTTCTCTTTAATCTGCGCACACCTTTCACTACTTGACTACGGATTTCCCATTCCTTTTTGGCACAGGTTTACCTCATACTTATGAGTTTAATGTATCAAATCGGCTCCTTTGGCTGCGCAAAGTTAAGCCTTCTCTCTGTCGCACCCTCCAATCTCCTCTTCATGGCAGGTTTTCCTCTCACTCTATATGTTCTCACATTCTCCCATTTTCATCTGAATATGCCAAAAAAAAATGTACACCTCCTTTCATTACCTTTGATTTCTGGTGTGAAATTACCAGACATCGATGTGAAATGTCTTCAATTTCTACTAGATGTTACCTCCACTCGGTCTTCTTTTGCTATGCGAGAATTCCTTCGCGTGGCTTCCCCGCGGCCCCAATCTTCCACCCGCTTCTCGTACCATTCAAGGCGTCCCTCTCTCCTATTTGTCGACAAGGTTCGTTTCAAATTCATGTCTTTTAACTTCTCGTTCCCATTTAGTTACCTACCTCTCACGAATTCTTTAATTTATCACCCATGTTTTCCATAACTATTAAAATCAATAATATCTTGAAGTGATCGAAGCAAACATGATGAAGTAAGACGAAGTTTAGTTTGAGAGACTCAAAATAATGTTGCAAAGAACTTTAAGAACATGGAGACAAGTATCATCATTCTATCGTCAATGGGTGATCCCACAATAGTGGATTATACTTTTTGACCAAACTTGACATTGAAATGAATATTTTAAATTAAATCTTCACTTTCAGATACCTATAACTACTAAACTATGAGAAATTTGAAGATGATGCAAAACTAGTGATTTGTGACATTTTGTATGTAGATTCTAAATATATTTTTTTAAAAATGAAATCAAATTGTATTTCTTTTTCCATCTCTTTCGATAACTAGTTTTTAACAGTAAACACCATTTTTAAATAATGATGTTTATTGTGTAGCACATAAGCTTTTTTCTATGAAAGATAAAATTCTATTTTTTTTCGAATTTAAATTTGTAGCTACGATATCTACCTTCTTCATTTGGTTTCATAGTGTTTTATTGAATTTTTTTTTCTTAATTAAGTTTTGAAATCAAACCAATTACAATTTAAACATAGGTTTATTATGTAACACATAACTTTTTTTATATGCATCGAATTTATTTATTTTTGTTGGATCAAAGACATTAATACCAAGAGCATAGATATTTTTTAGAATTTTTTTCGGTAATCTACTATTTTTCTACATGTGCAGAATAGAGAGCTTGATTTTCGGTGAAAAACCTATGTTTAATTAAAAATATATAATATATTAAAACTATACTTGATGGAGAGCTCGTTTCGAGGACTATAATCCTTTAGCTAGGTTTGTCAAGTTGATTCTATTTTGATTCTCAACTTGAACCTCGAAACCCAAAAAATTGCTTAAAGTTGCAAACGGAGGGGGGCAAGGGCAAAAAAGGGGGGTTCAAGTGACCCCCCCTATATGGCGCATTTTGGTGTTTATTATAAGGGGGGGTTAATTAGGAGGGGGGTTCATTCGAAAGGGGTTGATGTCATGCATGTTCAAACGAACCCCCTTTGTTCAAAGTCATTTTTAAGTTTTTTGATGGGCGTTTTTAATTTTCCTTCATGCAAAAAATTGTAACCCAATACTGTGGGTTCACCCCAATGTATGGAACAAAACTGAGTTCTAATGCAGTTTCTTACCAGGAGCTCGAATCCTTCCAAATTTTTTTAAAGATGAGCGTATCGATATTATCCAACTTCCCACCAAGCCACTCTACCTCAAACTTGACAAATATCAAAATTTTAAAACTTCGCCAAATTACCAGTCAAAGTCGTGAAACGATCAAATCTCCAAAACTGTCAACGGTTTAACTTCAAAAATTTCACCATCAAATTCAAGATGGAGTCTAGATTTTTTTGGTGATGTTGATTGCACGTTTTTCATAAAATCTTACCAATCTTTTGAAACAAACATTTTTTTGGTGATGTTGATTACATGTTTGCCCAGATGCTCCTGCATCAAACACGTCGGATAAGAAATTTGTGAGCATGGGCTCACAAAGGTGGGGTTGGGCGATATAATTACCCTTCAATATTATGAACAATCTACAATGAACTCTATCGTTGATAGCCCAACCTCCTCTGCCAAATACTTCCTCTTTTTCTCTCCATGCCTTCCTCTTGGCATGTGTTCACTGCAACTTAACCCTTGCAACCTCTTCACACTATGTAACTTGCAATCTTCTTTGGATTTACATCTACAATCCACTTCATCTACTATAATCTACCACTTTCTCATCAATTTCCTTGCGCTTTCCAACCCTCAACCACTCAGAACTTCACACATTTGGAACGATACTTTTGAGATCCTCAATCACATTTCCTCAATCCATAGGTTATGTCATAAGTTGTCTTGTGTTTGGCAATCTGCTTATGCACCCAAAACCTCTTCTCACTTCCCTCTCCACCCGCAGGTCCAAGTGCAGACTACCTCACAGTCGATGGTTTGTCCAAACGCTACAGAACCTCTAGCTTTGATACCATTTGATGAAGAGGGGACTCACACAACACACTACATTTTAGATTACACAAACTCTATAGTCAATAACATTTAAAATCGATAATTACATGTATCTATTTAAAATTGATTCACGATTGCACAAATTACATTCAAATTTGAAAATGAATCAAATTAGATTATTTCATTTTGATTTCATGAAATACGCATTACAAATATTGGACAACTCCATTGCCCTTTTGTTCCATCCAACTCTTCATCTCTCAATAACACTAGCCTAATTTTTATCCTCTGAAGAACCTACAATGGATTCCAACTGTTATTCCATATCCTATGAATCACTCTTCAAATTTGTAGCTCCTTTGTTCTATACACCATGTTATCATGGAATCTAGCAGCACTCATTCCACAGATAACCCCCTACAAAACTTGTTTGTTTCCTAGGTTCGTGAAGTTCAAGCACGCAAAACGAGGTGATTTTCAATCCACCTCGAAGTGCATTCCAAAGCCTCAAACAGTCAGTTTGAGCATCCCCCTATGTTTTCCTTGCGAAGACCTTCAAAACGAGCTCCTTCGCGAAGTCTCACTGATCATATTTAGTTAAATTGTGAAAGATGCAGTTGTGCCAAAAAAGTGCGCTCTAACTCATCCAAATTTTTGGCTAAGTGTTGAAAGTGCAAGGGCCAAAATCAGCGACCTTGCATAAAAGTGATTTTCCAAAATATGTAGAAGCACTAAAGTGCGCACGTGTTGTCCTAACTCATCAAATTTTTGGTGAGTGTTGAAAGTGCAGGGTAAAATCAGCGATGCATAAAAGTGATTTTCCAAAAATATGTAGAAGCACTAAAAAAGTGCGCTTACACATTGTTGTCTAACTCATCCAAATTTTTGGTTGAGTGTTGAAAGTGCAGGGGCGCCAAAAATCAGCGACCCTGCATAAAAAGTGATTTTCCAAAAATATGTAGAAGCGCTAAAAAAGTGCGCTCTTACATATTGTTGTCTAACTCATCCAAAGTTTTGGCTAAGTGTTGAAAGTGCAGGGGCACCAAAAATCAACGACCCTGCATAAAAAGTGATTTTCCAAAAATATGTAGAAGCGCTAAAAAAGTGCGCTCTTACACATTGTTGCCAGACTTAGCCAATTTTTGACTATGGCATTATTTTTAACACCTTTGCACTTTTTCCAGACTTAGTCATTTTTTTTGCAATGGTGCTGAATTTTAGCACCTTTGCACTTTTCTTCTAGACTTAGCCAATTTTTGCCTATGGCATTATTTTTAGCACCTTTGCACTTTTTCCAGACTTAGTCATTTTTTTTGTGCAATGGTGTTGAATTTTATTACCTTTACACTTTTGGCAGTTTTTATCTTAGTCTCTTCAAACTTGCTCTATTTCCATTCCGGACCCCGTTTCTTCGCTCTCGCATCATTTTACGTGCCTAGTTGCTCGTTTCACGCTTGCTCAACATTGTTTCTCACTTCACGCTTCCCAATGCTACTTTTTCTACTAACGTCTATTGATTCACCATCCTTGCAGTTTCTCTCCAGATTTCATCAAGTGATCCTAAAAGTGACATCTTCTGATCCAGTGAACTATCCCAGATCTACAAAGAAGCCGTTATGCAACAAGTTGAGGATGACAATTTTTCCCAAAGCCTCAATACATATCATTTGTGATATATGGCTGACACTTGATAATCTCAAGACGCATCTTCGCGGGTGCAAGAAAATCCATTCATTTGCCAGAAGGTCGATCACAAGAGCTCACCCCCTTGTAGATTACACAGTCGGCCCAGATGATGCGTTCATACAGGAGACCAAGAGGAAGTATGAAGACTCTGCACCCAAAGCAAGGAACCATGAAGATTCTTGATCTCCGATGTTGAACATTTTGATGCTTCCCATTATGCATCTTGTAAATATTTCCTGACATTTTATATGTCTTTTTGTAAATTGTAATTGCACCAAGTTCAAGATGTAATCTTTTGAAAAAAAATTACACTTTGACTTTGGTCAAAGTTAGGTGAGATCTCCTTGAATCGCTCACCTAACTTTCCTTGATTTTCTCAATTAGATTCCTAATTTTTCTCATCCCTCTTTCTATATAATGTGAGGGATTTCTATTGTAAATTTATCCTTTAGTATTTTGCAAGAAGTGCTGCCCTTTTTGAAGCAGAATTGTGAAACTTTGCGTTCATACTTTGTGAATGAAATCTAATCAATAAAGAAGAAGATTGCAAACCAGACTTTGTGTTGGATTCGATAATCTTGTGAATTGATCTCATTTGGTGGTGATTAGCTTATGGAATATGAAGGACTCTAAGTAATTCATGTAAACTTTGTGTTACATCCTTTATTTAGATTTTCATTTGTGTTTTGTTTATCTTTGGTTGAATGATCTACAAGACTTTGTGCTTGTAATTATTCATGCTCTTTAGATACTTTGGTTGGATAATCTACAAGACTTTGCGCTTGTAATTGTTCATACTGTTTGAGGAATTGTTGCGTTTAAGAAGACTTTGTGCTTCTAACGTGACAAACGACACACTTTTCACAGATCCACCATTGATAAAGCTACGAAACGACTTTGTGCCTTCGTGAGCTTTCCCTTTTATTTTACTAGTTTATTGTTAATCACTTCTGGTACCTCTACGCTTTGCTTTGACAAGATAGAGGTATTGGCATTATTGCTCGTTGTTAGTTTAGAGTTATTGTGAATTAAGAACTTCCAACAGTGAAGCATTATAAACATCTTCTCTGAAAAAAGAGAGAAGGATGAATGTAACACACCCCCCCACTTCGTAAGTATTGTGTACATTTTGTAATTACTTTGTTTGTTTTACTATCGCTTCTGTCATCAGTAAGAAGGGCGCCTCCCCTTTCCGAGAGGAGAGATTCACATCTCACATAGCTGTGGCTGAAGTCCTAGTTGTGTAATCTATCAAAAAATTGATTACATAATTTTCACCCAACACACCACTCAGCTGCTCCTAATTCCTAGGCATTAGTTCCTTTTATTTGTTGTTTCAAATTGAATGTCATACGTACATTCAAGACTCTCCTAATATCACCACACCTTCCCAATTCCTCTCAGTTTCTATGCAAAACTGCCTAATAACATACATGTGTTGAGCAACCTCTTATCATGCATGGTTTTTCCCAATTGTGGGCTCAACCCCATCTTCTCATCCAATTGTGCCTATTCTTCTTTGTTTATACATTAAATTTGCATTATCTAAAAACATTTGAATTTTAACAACTCTTCATCATACTAGAATCAGGCACCTCACATGGGCTACCAAGTTCTCTTTAATCTATGCATACCTTTCACTCCTTGACTACAACTTCCCATTCCTTTTTGGCACAATTTTAACTCATACTTATGAGTTTAATGTATCAAATCGGCTCCTTTGGCTACATAGAGTTAAGCCTTCTCACTGTCGCACCCTCCAATCTCCTCTTCATGGCACATTTTCCTCTCACTCTACCCATCCTCACATTCTCCCATTTTCATTTGAATATGCAAACAAAAGATATATGCCTCCTTTCATTTCCTTTGATTTCTGATGTGAAATTACCAAACATCGATGGGAAATGTCAAGTTCTGCCTAATGCCTCCTCCAGTCAGTCTTCTTTTGCTACATGGGAATTCCTTAGCATGGCTTTCCCACAATGCCTTCCCTGCGGTCCCAATCTTCCACCCCCTTCTCCTGGAATTCAAGGCATCCCTCTCTCCTCTATATTGACAAGGTTTGTTTCAAATTCTTGTCTTTTAACTTCTTGTGCCTGTTCGGTTACCTCTCATGAATTCTTTAATTTATCACCCATGTTTTCCATAACTATTAAAATCAATAATAACTTTCGATGATCAAAGCAAACATGATAATGTAAGATGAAGACCATATTATTTTAGTTTGACAGAGTCAAAATAATGTTGCGAAGAACCTTAAGAACATGTAGACGAATAACATCATCATGTCGCCAATGTATGGAACAAAACCGAATTCTAATGTAGTTTCTTACCAGGAGCTTAGATCCTTCCAAAAATTTATAAAGATGAGTGTATCGATATTATCCAACTTCCCACCAATCCACTCTTCCTCAAACATCACAAATTTCAAAATTTCAAAACTTCACTAGATTATCAGTCGAATTCGTGAAACAATCAAATCTCCAAAACTATCAACAATTTAACTTCCAAACTTTTGCCATCAAATCTAGGATGGATTATAGATTCTTCCTGTAAGAAGGTTTTTCATGAAATCTTACCAATCTTCCGAAACAAACATTTTTTTGGTGATGTTGATTGTGCGTTCACCCAGATGCTCCTGCATCAACTTAGGGTAAGGTCCCATGGAGAAGGGCTTCCTAAAAAAATTCAATGGTTGCTGAGAATTTTTGGGAATATTTTAAAGCAAGTGGTCTCATGATTTTAATAGTGCAATTCAGCTTAAAAGTTTAAGCTCCAAAATTTAAGGAATGAACTGCAACGCTTTAATAAAAATTAATAAATAAATAAAAATTCTCTCATTTTTATTTTCTAATAGGAATTTAAAATTTTAGATGATAGACAAGTGGCAAAAAAATTTCTTAAGTTGTAGGGGCAAATTCTAGCCCCACCTCAATTTCACCCACTCAAATCTATAGTCCTAAAAGGTAGGGGCTACTATTCTTTAGGAAAAAATTCCAATTAAACATGTAGCATACTTTTTTTTGCTTCATGAGACTAACTGCTCCATGAAAATAGATTATGAAGCCCACCCATGGGACCACACTCTTAGCATAATATTTGGGTCATTTTATTTTTTAATTATTTCCATTTGATGTTATGTTATCTAACAAAAGTTTTACACTTGCATCTTTTATCATGAGAAACTCTGCACATGCTTGATTTTTATCTCCATTTAATAACACAACTAACACAGGGCTTAGTTCCTCTATAGTTGGGATAGGGACCACACTAAAAAGTGGTTTCCTATGCATATCTTCACATCTTCTAGGTCTACATATAAGGAAATTGAAAGCACTTTCTTTTGTCCCAACCACCTTTCATGCATATCCTTGCATTCCATACTACCACATTCCTTTGAGGCATTTTATTAAATTGTTTGATGTCTTGTCTATGTTTGCACATTTGTACTTTCTACTACATCATATCTAAGCTTATACTATCTGATATAAAATCCCCCTTCTAGTATGCTTTGACAAAGATCCATACCTTGCTCCATGAAGCCCATTCTGACACAAGTGGAGGAGGATGCTACTCAATATGTGAAGTTGGATTTCCAATCGCTTGCATTTGAAATTGTAAGTTTGTAAAGCCTTTGTTTTTTCCAAATCCATTTTGTGCAACTTTAGATGCCTATTAAATCTTCAACATAACAATAAATGTTTCCCAATGCCAATCATAACTATGGTGGTCGCTACATCTTTTTTTTTATATGATTTTTGTGTGTAGATTAGAAAGTAAATATTCCACCCTAGGCATCTAGATAAGCAAAGAAGAAAGAAAACAATATTCTAATTTTAAAGGCCATTCAAAGCATAAAGATTGGATACTTTCAAACTTACATGTAGGAATTGCCAAAGATTTATCATTTCCTCATTGTCCTTAAGAAAGTCTATTTCTTTAAATCTAGTACTATCAGTTTCATCTTTGGTTCGTGCTATTAGTTCTTTGCTATCTAATTCATATGGATCACCTTATTTACATTCACATCTCTTTAGATCTTAATACCTTATATTTTTCTCTCCAAACAAGGTGCTAACTCATTTGTATTCTTTTTTCTTCATTCCAAGGTATCAAAACTATATCAAGCCACTATATCAACTTTCTTTTGAAGGAAACAATATTTCTTAAAATATTAATATCATATTTTAGAGAACTCTATTTTTGTAAAAACATAAAAATGAAAATGAAATAAAATAAATTGAAAAAAATGCCTTTCATTTAACTATTTTTAGCCAATAGGCTACATATAGTGAGAGATTTGAGCTTGAAACAAGTCTCACGCTTGCAAACCATTCTCGAGTCATTGGAAAACAACTTTCATCTGCTATTAAATGATAAATCAACTGACTTCACCTGTCATAAAATGGTAAAATAAAAATAAATATCCATTTGCCAATTGGATGGAAAATTCTATTTTCTTTTACAGTGTCTTTTGTCAATTTGATGGCAACTTTCTTTTTCCACTTGTGTTGCTTTAAGTTTTAAATCTTAATGCAAATATTTCAAAATTAGATAATATATTGTAAGGGAGAGGAGTCAATCATGGGTCGGGTTTGTGTCGTGGGTATAAAAGATGACAGCCTGGGACCTACTTATGGGTAATAAACGAGCCAAAAGAAATTAAAATATTTGTATTAATATGATAGGACATGTTCATGTCAAATTCATATTATGTCCTATCATAGGTAGAGTATTTATTTGCCACCTTCCCAATATTAGGTGAATGCAAATAGATATGTTATTTCCACAATATAAATATTGTTTTCCACCTTCCCAAAAATAGGTTAATGCAAATGGGTATATTTTTATCCAGAATATATGTTTTATTGCATTAAAAGTGAGTTGACATGTACAAAGGCCATTGTCAACTGAGTGATTTGTAAATATATTTTAACATATTACAATAAAACATGTTCCTTTATTCATCCCTTTTTGACAAATTATCGGTTCCACCATGTCCATATACACCAATCTTTTTTTGAATTTACTTGCAAAAATGACAAAAACAAATTCTCAAGCTCACTATGCAATACAATTTTACAAAAAAACATGTAATTATATCAACCATACTTTACAAATAAACATGAAATTAAATTAATCAAAACAAAATATTAAAACTTATTAGAATTACAAAATTTCAAAATTTCCTTTCAAATCACCAACCAAATTTCCTATGTACCCATTTCATATCACTTCTACCATTAATTCCTTCAATGCAAGATCAAATTCCCTCTTAGAGTTCAAATTTCTCCACTTGCACCTACCGATTTAAATTCTATCAACCTATTTATTTATACAAGAGACCACAATTGTGTGATGCAATCTACCTATTCATAATTTCAAATATCTGAGCTTCTGTTGGAGAAACTTGATCGAGAATGAGCTCGTCCAAAGCAATGCAGCCACCTCCTTCAGCTTCCACAATATGTTTGAAACCTGCTTTTATCAATTTTATTTATGCACACATATATAAATTGATGTTTCATATGCCTTGTGCATTTACATTTAAATGAATTGAAATTAATGTTTCATATGCCATGTTCATTTACATTTACGTGAAATACATTTACGAGTTTTGGATGATACGTTTTATTTTCTTGCTACCACATTCTATACCCACGACACAACCCCGACCCAATATTGGCCACTCTCCCTTATAGCTAACTGTGATAATGGCTGACGCCTATTTTTGAAACAACCTATTGATATTTTTATATAACTTCAAACAATAGTATGGTACAAATATTTCCAACCCTTTATGATACAACATTATGATACATACATACATACATACATGATATATTGCAAAGATGCATAGATACGTAAGTATCCTATAGTCTTCTTCATTTACATTCAACTTACACATCTATCTATCTCTACAATATATATATATATATATATATATATATATATATATATATATATATATATATATATATACGTACTAATATTTTTATATAACTTCAAACAACAATAAGATACAAATATTTCCAACCCTTTATGATACAACATTATATATATATAGGAAACTTACGTATCTATGTATCTCTGCAATATATACATATATATAATGTATGTATATAAATACATATATACATATATATATACATATACATACATATGTATACATATACATATACATACATATGTATACATATATATATACATACATGTATACATATACATACATATATACATACATGTATATATATATATATGTATATATGTATGTATGTATGTATCTATATAGATATATATATACATATACATATACATATATATACATATGCATGTACATGTACATATATATTGCATAGATAGATAGATACATAAGTTTCCTATAGCATTATTCATTTACATTCAACTATATATATATAGGAAACTTACGTATCTATGTATCTTTGCAATATATGTGTATATATATATCTATATATATCTATATATATGTATAAACACACACACATATAGATATGTGTACATATATTGCAAAGATACATGGATACGTAAGTTTCCTATAGCATTATTCATTTACATTCAACTTATGTATCTATGTATCTCTGCAATATTATATATAATATTGTAGAGATACATAGATACGTAAGTTTCCTATAGCCTTCTTCATTTACATTCAATTTAATTACATGCATGTTTCGTTTGTTCTTCAATTACATTCAAGCATTGTTTGCATATTATTCACATTTAAGAAAGGAGCATGCTAGGAACCTTCCAATTGAAGCACCTAAAATGAATCTAAGTTTGCATCATCATCTACATGTTTGAAGGTTGTTGCCCTCAATCATCTCCACTACCATGAAGCCCAATCCTATCAAGGGGGTTGACTCAGGGGAATATGACCCTTGTGATCCAACAATCTCCCCAAGATGTGTATAAATTGTTGGTGTGAACAAAGTATATTACCTAATTAATTCACCTAGTAGGTCCTATTCTTCACATGTTAAATTTACTTAGGGCTTTATGAATCTTTCTATAAGTCTTTATTAGTCATGTGATCTTATATTATCTTATCACTAGTTGTCTCTTTGCATAGAATTAAGACACTTGTCACAATCTTATCTTGTCCTATCTCTCAACCTTGCCTATATAACCAAGACATCATATGTACATTTTACCATATGGGGTTTGTGCCCGTGATCAAGCAATATTTTTCTCTTGTGGAAGGCATATTTTGGTGTTGTAGGTGATCTTGGGAGCTTGAGTCTATTAGTGACTCTAACATGGTATCAAAGCTTCAAATTTGCAAGCCCCTTCTCAAATTTGGAGTTAATCATGCATGATATTTTTCCAAGTTCACTTTGAGGCAAAAATGGGTTCACCATTGAATCCAAAAATTTCAAAAGACACCATTTTCATATAAAACACTTGATATTTTGGGAATAATTTTTTGGGTATTTTTTCTAGGCTTTGGCAAGGTTGCAAAAAAAAAAATTAACAGTTGTATGAAATCTATACAATTTGTATGGATTTGTATTGTATGGTGTCATCATAGACATTAATTGAACATATTTGTAGTAAAATAAATAGTTTGTCAACATATTCCAATTTATAGATGAGTTCCTACATCACCCTATGCCAACATAGTTGTCTAAGGTACAAACAATGATTTATTTTAAAATTTGGATTTTAATAATAAAAATTGTTTACAAATAAATTAGTTCAATATTGACACCATGGGTTATAGGGAGCCCAGAGCCTCCGATCCCCCTCAACTCTAAGGGGCTTAAAGACTAGTAGGCGACGCGCGAGGAGCCACCATCCCCAGCACCACCATCACCCTCTCTAAGCACCCTATCATCCCAAACATCCCAAATGATAGTCATATGGTGACCTATACCTAGTGAGCAGGGTGCTTAACTCATTTTTTTCTCTCCTAATCTAGCTAGTTTTTCAAATCACCATAAATTTTTGCTAGTGTCAAAATTTTGCAAACAAAATATTATCAAATAAATAGTTATGAGAACTTTGCAGTGGTGCAAGCTATTTTTCTAGATTTTCTTTTAGGTGCATTTAATTGCTATTTGAAGTTAGATCTTCATTTTTTGTCTCCAAGCTCATAATGTTCTGCCCATATCTCTGATTGTTTTGAATCTTGTGGTGTTGGAAAGGTATTGAGGAGCTCTATCAATCCATCCATGCCCTTTTTCTACATCCAATGCAAAGTGCATTTTATTAATTTTTTTCCATATTTTCATTTTGGATGATAACTTGGACTTCCTAACACTTGGGAAAGTTCTTTTTTGATCACATCGTTTCATTTTAGTTAATTAATATGTATTGATATTTTTTTTTATCATTTAAAGAGTGTATCATTATAATATCATGGGTTATGCAACACATCCTTCTATAATAATTTTGGTTGAGGACAATCACAAGTCTTGGTAAAAATGAAAATTTACACATCTTAGGTGGCTCAATATTTTACCTCATCTTTATGGACTCATTCATGAGCCAAATACACCTTGAAAGAAATAAGTTTGGGGTGATTAAAATCATCATATCATTGTATTGATTAGAACAACCATTTGTGCTATCATATTTTAAGACGCTTTGTATCAGATCTCAAAATTGAGGTACCCACAAACACTTTGGACCAAAATTTACAAGATCTATGGAGACCTACATAATCCTCCATTCCCAGATGATCCTACATCAAATTTTCTCATTCCACTTGATGATATAGACATATACCCTTTGATGATGATACATTAGAAGAGCTTGAATATAATGAAACACTTCAGTGTCTTGATGATCAAGCGATCTCTCTTGTTGCTCCTAATCCTCCAATTGAGATCACAAATTCATTGTCTATTACTTCATCAAAGTTTAGGGATACTTCTTTGAGAGCTTCCAATGATTCTTTGCAACAATTATCACTTGATCCTAGTTTTTGACCTTATCTATTGATTGAGCATGTACCTAATTTGACTATGGCATCATCATATTTCATAAACATGGTGACACATGTGAAAATTTCAGAGACACCTATTATCAACAGGAGTGCACCCGAATGCGAAAGAAAATATGTTTTGCAATCTTGTGTAACATGGGAAAACTTTCAGGTTGTGGGTACTCTATGTTGAAAGTTAACCTCTGAATTATAGGCTAACTTCCTTTATGATCTTCTAATGATTGACTATAATTTTGATGGAAAATGGAAGAAGACTTGAATTGAATGCATAAACTAAAATTTATACCTTGGTGATGCACCTAAATGATAGCTACTATGCAGGTTGTTTCACAACTAATACTCTCAGAAATTTGTTGACACGGTTCAATTTGAGCATCTTAATTACATAAATATTTCACAAAAAAGTTTTTTTAATCTTTCTTTATGAAGGAAAACTGAGTTTCACAACCTAAGATAAGAGATAAACTTAACACAATCTATGATCTATGAAGAAATTGCTTTTGTGTACATGCATCCAGGAAATGAGACAAAAATTTAAAGGTTTCAGATTTAAAACACAATAAATTTGTATCAAATCATTTAGAAGAAACAAAACACCAAAAATTGAAAAAGTGAACACTAAATTCAAATGAATATTCTGAAGGAACTTTTGCAAATAACAATACTAAGTAATTTGTAAAGTTGTATATTTAATACTGTAATAATATTGAAATTCAACTATCAACTCCACCAATATGCATGATGAATCATCTTTGGTCGTGCAAGTTTGAAAAACTTGCAAAAAAGCCTCAAAACTGGAGCAAACTGAGTGATTAAGTGTCCAAAACTCCCCTTGAATAATGGTCAATCCATGTGAGACCTCAAAACTAATGTAAAACTGCCCTTTAAGCCTTACAATCCTCCTAAAAAGGTGGATTTATCTTTTTCCCTTATAAGTGGTGAATATTTCTTAAAAAATAAGAATTGGGTTGGTGAGAAATTTAAAGGGTTTTTTGGCCTCATTTTTTTATAAATTATATCCAAAAATCATAAAAACCCATATCGTAGTTTTTAAAATATGATTGAAACATGTGACCACTATTCGTTGCATCTTTTGAATCTGAGAAGGCAGCATGCTGGGCTCAACCCTTGTGGGAGCCCATTTTACACCACATGCTAAAATGTTGATCATAATGAACTAGCCATGAAACATGTACCTGCACCTAATAAATATTTGAATTTCTGTTTTTCTTATCTAATTTGCTCAAATGTCAAAAAAATTTCTCACCCCAATATAATAACTATCTAATAAAACTTTATTAATTTAGCTAGTAGCTAAAAATTAGTAACAACACCATCGTCATACATATGGATTCTACTTCCTAGTAATTCCTATCTAGAATGGAAACCATTATTTTATCTATACTTGGTTTTGTTTCTTCATAAGGGGAGGAATGTTGTTTGTAGGCATTAGATCATGTTTTGTCTTCAAGCATTCACCATTATTGTAGAAGATTACACATTGTGGGGGGCTACATAGTCTCTCTTTTTCCCTCTTATGGGGGACTATTGATTGTATACCTGTAATGGATCTCATCCTTGGGGGGTCTTGAGTTCTCCATCCATTACTTGTTCACGTTTCTTTGCATATTTTCTCTCTTTTGGGGAGGATTTTTGTTTGGGTATATTTTCTCTTTTCCTTTGTTTGTGAGAGATTGTATTTGTACATGGGTACCTAATATGGCCTAGTAGTCATGACCCATAACCATGATCATCCTTTATTTTTTGCATCATTTGCATCATTCTCCCTAAGTTGTATTTAAGGGGGGTGTTAGTGTGAACAAGATATATTACCTAACTAGTTCACCTATTAGGTCATATTCACACATGTTCACATATTAAGTTTACTTAGGGCTTTAGGAATCTTTTTAGAAGTCTTTAGTAGTCATGTGATCTTATCCTATCTTATCACTAGTTGTCTCATTGCATAGGATTAAGACACTTATCACAATCTCATCTTGTCTTATCTCTCAACCTTGCCTATATAAGTAAGGCATCACATGCACATTTGTATGAGGTAAATCTTTGATCAATAGATCTAATCCATTATTGCCCATAATCAAGTAATATTTTGTTCTTACTTCTCTCTTAAGAAAGGAATTGCCTGGTGTTGTAGGTGGTTTGATTTGTAGGCCCCAAATCCCTAAGGCCTGGTAATCTCCCAAGTGTTAAGGATGTCAAACCTAGAAGATCATCACAAACATGTCTTTAGGTTGGGTAGCTAAGGACCAATTGTTGAGGTAGGTAAGACCTTCTTCACTTCTGGCTCTATAAGACCAAGGGGGGTTTCCCTAAGGTATTGTAATAGATTTCAATACAAGAACACAATATTCACCCTGACACAAACCATACATATTGCATAGTGCGTCCCAATTTTGGTTGTTACTTCGTGCCTATATGTTGGTTTGGGAGACTCAAGGTTAAGTACCTTCTTATAACATATGATTTTTCATATGAGTATTTGAGAATATGTTTTGGGATAACCCCTTAGATGTTATAAATATTCAAACATGGTAGCTGGAACACACTATACTAATCAAATTGGAAAGATGTTTAAGTTGGATGTATTTTAGAATGTGTTGAGGATGGTAGGGAGAGAAAAAATTGTAGCATGTTGGTGTCTTTATCCAACTGGGCAACAAAGTCTCTAAATCTGCTCAAACATGTACTAACTAAAACTAAGGTGATGCATTAATCAACACACCACAAAAGATTAGGTCTTCCAAAATGCACAAGCAAGTTGGGCTCTACACATACATCTAGAAAAAACACATAGTTACAGAATGTTAAATGAGTCTACTTAGTATTCTTTGCACACACCCATACACTTCCTTTATTATTTTGAAAAGATATCTTGCAAAAGCTTTACAAGAATCCAATAGTTGTCTAGTTGGCTAACTAATCATGGACACGTCAAGAAGTGGACACCATGCACAAGGAAACACTCAATCAAGGCCGAGTCTACCTTTAATCACCCAATCAACAATTTAGTTACATATGCTATTATAGATTTTAGATAGACCCAAATCATTACAACACAAAAATGGCTTTACCTAGAAGCTGGAATTGTGAATCCTTTGGTTTTGTGGCATGTGCTCTTTCCTCTCCCATCTCCTCCTCTCTCCAAAATGTTATCTTCTCATCTCTCTCTTTCACAACAATGACCAAGGAAGATATAGCCATGGTAAGAAGGTTTACATAATGTCAGAAGGTCATGCCACATGGGAAACCCTAGTTGCAACCTCCATTGATGCAGAACAACCAAGTGTCCACTGCAAATCCAATACGATCCACAAGAAACGTGGAAGAACATTCTTTTGACCTGCACCATACATTTGGATTGATGATTCATGGGTTTAAGTGTAAAAAATAAGAGAAATCGCCCATGAAATTCATTGAAGTTGTGTCTTAGTGTGTAGCTTAATAGGAAAAAGGCTTTTCATAGTCGTAGACCATAAATGAGGCATGGGCACTGCAATTTCCCTTGAATCTATGTCAAAATGTTATAAAGGCCATTAAGGAATGTTCCTAGATAGAGGTGTGGGTAGTTGCAAAGATGATTGAGCTTTAATGGCATTGCAAAGGAAGCAAACCATTCATTTAGACCCTTTGCGAAAATTTGATGCCCATGGGGTCATGCACGAAACAAACCTTTACGCGGTTATGCATATTAGGCCTTTGTTCGGTTCACTTGGGTCTTCATTACTATTTACCTTTACCTTTACCTTTACCAAGATGGTGGGTTTCAAGAGTACGTTGGGAACAAGCAAAACATCCACAATCATCTAGCTTAAGACCAATTCAGAAAATCATTCCCACATAGTTTTCTTGTTTCTCTTTTTGGTATTTGTGGGACTTCAACCTATTACTAGTCATATCAAAAAGTTGGTTGCCAAGTGAGCACTTCAAGAAGTTGGTTGTCATCAAGTTCCTTGTGGAAGATTGGCCTCCAACAGGTTCATACGGATCTGGAGGCCCATCGAGTTCAAGAGGATCAAGGATTTGCTATTGAACTACACCTTTTAAAAATATATTAAGTTCACATGGAAACACTTATAGATCCTTCTCCTTGAATTTTTTGGGTCCATGCAAGGAAGGGAGCTCCATTGGGCTCATGCGAAAAATTGACTCCCATTCGCCCCTATAGAAAAATTGACTCCCATTCGCCCCTACAGAAAAATTACCTCCTATCAAACTTGTGGGAAGTTCACTTCCAATTAAACTTCACCTTTTGATTTCTATAGGAATCAAGGTGCCAACTAAATTTTGCAAAAAAACTAACGATAATTGGACATGCGGGAAGTTCACTTTCATTCGCTCGTAAAAGCTATACTTAGCTAATTTAATTTCATCAGGTTTTGTGGAGAAGTAACCAACATCTGAACTTCACCTTTTGGAGTCCATCTGGTTTAGTTGAAAATCCCCTTTAATTTCAATCCTTCTTATGGGACTTTGGCTTCCAACCATCCACAAAATCCAATAGAGCCCAAAAATTCTACAAGAGCATAACTTAGTCATTTTTTACTCAATTTTCTTCAAATTTGAACTGGAGATACCCATTTGGCCATTCTTCTATTCTACGAGGTAAGTAGCTTTTTGCAATTTTTATACTTAGCCAAAATCTTGAATTTTGGTGCAGCCTCAAGTTCAAGCTCTACGTGACACTTAACATTGATTGATTGGCCCATAAGACCCGCAAGCAAGCCACCATAACATTGTCATTTTTCAAACATTTGAGATGGTTGCAGAAAAATAAGGATCATTAGGACATTGTGGGATTTCAAAGGGTATGTGGATAATATCCACATAACATGCAAATTTCTACAACAACAGGTCATTGCAGGGAATCCAGGACCACAAGGAAATGCAGAGATCCAACTAAAACTAGACAATGCAAAAGCTTCGCAACAATGTGAAGAAAGAATCTGATGGAGAAATGAAGTTGATAGGCAATTGCGGGGATTCAATAGGGCTCTAAATCACTCCAAATGTCTTGCAATGTCCAAACAGGGGTGAGAAATCCACAACCCCATAAATTGCATAATTTTGATCCAAACTCCACCAAACTTGAAATACAAGCACCCATTAAACTTCATAACAAGGTGAAGGTAACACTTGGTTGAGAAACAACTATAAGCCTTGGAAAATTTAAACTTCATAACAAGGTGAAGGTAACACTTGGTTGAGAAACAACTATAAGCCTTGGAAAATTTAGACTTGAGTACTTGACAAAGGACCAAAAGGGTAAAAGTTGCAACAACAATAAGCACACCCTAAGCAACAAACCTAAACATATTTTCTCAAATCGGTTATATCAATAATGGGCGATGAAAAGCATAAAGTAGGCCACAAGCTCAAAACAACACAAAATGTTGGCGTGCCAATAGGGAGCTTGAGTCCATTGGTGACTCTAACATAAACATCATCAGTCCTTAACACTTAGAGAAGTGAAGTGAATCAAGCAAATCAAAAAATTGGAGTGCCTATTGTACTAAATCAAATATGTGACCAAAGATCAAATCTACACCCATGGGTATGACCCAAAACTATGGATGCAAACCTTCACAAAGATGACTAACTATTCTATTCCCAAGACAAAGTACAAACAAAAATCTATGTTTTCTAGTCTTAAGACATATAACATTTAACGTGTTGACAAATTTATTCAACATAATCATTCCTAAAACTAAATACATTTATTTCTTACAACTAACATCTAATACTCCAATATTACAATATTTTTACTCTCAACTCTATTATCAACTCCTTATTACTCCATTAATTTATTTATAAATATTCAACATGTAAAATTAGTTCTAAGTCACCAATTATTAGAAAACCTAACAAATGTTGAAATGGTGTGATAGTTTGGTACTTTTAAAGGCTTTTAAAAAAAAAAGTATTGATAGATGACTCCAATTTCTTTAAGAGACAAGTCACTCCATTGTAGCCTCCCTATTAAAACAGTTGCAGATAATTATGTAACAATTACGTTAAACCAATAACCCCTACTTAAAAGAATTGCTACCATTGAAACTATTTTGACTATTTTGAAATCTTTGTCTTATATACATTTGCGCTGCTCATCTGAATTATAGTTATACTTTTCTTCATCCAATTAAAAAAAAAAGAAGTCTGGTCTACAAGCTTAAGGTATTTATCAGCACTCGAAAGGATTAAGACAATGACTGAGACTACATATATAGGTAAGTGGTAGCCAGTTACATTGGCCCCGCGGTAAATGTTATGAAGTTTCTTTATCATTGTGCTCGGGACGTTCTCTGCCAGTTGCACAACGAGTTCGTGCTCTACAAACTGGCAAACAAGATTACATGGGCCCTAGGGCCCTTCTCAATAGTGATTCTTTGCATAGCCTGTTGATCAAACTTGGAATACAGAAAGCACCATACTCAAAACTACCAGATTCACTCAAGCAGACTGATCATTGAACAGAATCATGTAAGCTCAGAAAGCTTCCGAGATCTTGACCTGAGAAAATGTCCTACAAACGAAAGGCTCCAGTAGTATAAAAGTAGTGCTGGAAACATAGTGCTGTTTCAATTGGAAAAAAATAATTTTTTTCATCTGTTTCTATTTTCCAACAAGTACCTAGCATGGAATTATCAAAGTCAATTGGTTTTTGGGATTCTTTTCGCAAATTTAACATTTTTGAGAAATCTTTTTTGTTTGGAAACAACTATGTAACATATCCTGTGTCTTTTATCAATATCAATCACCCTGGTAGTATTCAGGGTGTCTAATAACAAAGTGGTAATTATAAGAAGGCTTGTGGCTTCAGGGTGTGAGCGCCATGGAAAATCACAAGGAAAAAGCACTGACAGCACTGACCCATTCAGGCCACAACTATCAATTGTAAATTGTAAAGACCTGTTTAGGGATATAACACTTGATGCTCAAAATGAACCTCTACTACTCATGGCATCATGGTTCTCAAATAGAGCTCAGATGCACAGGAAAACATATGAATAAAGTAAGCAACTAAGAGTATGTTTACTGTTTCCCACTTGTCATTCTCTGGAATTGTAGCAGGCCAGCCTCTTAGGAAACTCATCTCAACTAATGCAGAAGTATACAATCATTGTAAAGAGCACCTAATTAGACAAAAGGGCCTCTATTCAGAGAAAGTAGCTGACCCTGTATCTAAAAGAACATAAATGTAAAGACCTGCAAAATGAATAATCCTATTTTGGCTCCAAATGGGAGGCCTGTTAGCATCCTAATGCATCCTGGCCTGCATTTTCTTTTACTAATAGAAATTATTTGGCCACCGAATTCTTTCTGAAGCTTGAAAACATAGTAGACACAGCCAAGAGAAATAACAAATGAAAGAAGACTGCCATTCTCATCTCTCTTATGGATACCGATATGCATCCTTGACAAACTGAAATTAGTTTCTAATCACACATTGGCCTGATAATACAGTCTCCAACAAACAGTTCAATAGCTCACTGGAATTGATATAGTATTTTTGGTTTAAAATCATTCCACATATTTTGGGTTAAAATTTTGTAGAAAATGTAACAAAATACTGTGAGACGTTCAGTTTTCAATGCTTACGAAAATAAGGAGAGTGGGTATCTGCAGGATTAAGTTTAATCCTGTAAAATCATTCCCAATATTTTAGATTAAAAATTTGTAGAAAACGTAACCAGAAACTGCGAGATGTCCAGTGATCAATCCTTAGGCAAATAAGGAGAGTGTTTATTTGCAGGATTAAGTTCAACCTCCACGATTTCAAATAATTATCATTGATATAAGTCTGAAACAGCAAAAACAGTATTGCCCTCGCTGAAAGCCACAATAGATATATAGCTATGAACCTTTATGGCGGCCATTTCTGACCCACAGGTAAGAGTAAATAAGAATCTCTACATTATCAGAAGATGCTTTATGAGAGAGCCAAGTTATACAAGTTCATGCATCTTAGCCTTATCAGAATGCTCTAACGTAGTGCTGAGTGAAACAGAGTGATCCAATCCTAAATCATTTATAACTTTAGTATTAAAGAACGCAAATGAATCCACTTTCTCTATCTATATGAGTAATTCTTCTCATCAAACTTCACCATAAATTTATTATAATTTATGTTAACCCTAATACAAGCCTGTTTTTACAATCAACAGATACAATTGCAGGTGACTAATGAAACTGCTGCATCAAGAAGACAAGAAATACCGATAAAATCCTCAAATGATTCTATTACAAAATTTATTATGTACACAGATGACAAGGAAAAGAATCAAAAGATATAGATTCACTTCTTGACTGATACATTTGAATGAAAATCATGGATCTAGAATGTACCAAAAGAAGGAAAAGTTCTGAAAAAATCCCTCTCATCAGCCTCCGTGTGACAAAATTTATCACGCTCCTTACCCACTGCATAGCATCGTTCAACTCTATCATAAGGTGCTCACTAGCAAAAGAGATTAAAAAGTTCTATAATTCTATTCTTTGAAGCATCTCTCTCTATGGCGTAGGGAACCAGTAAACTTGAACCTTCCAGCTTAACTCTCGTTGGGCAAGACTGATCTTCTGAAGCAAAAATGTAACTTGGACAACCTCAATCTCCATTCCATCAAATGAACAGAGGGCATACTTGCTCTATATCCTCTTACCTGCTTTCTCTGCATAGACAACAGAACTAACCTAATTCCCTCGCGAGCTACGCACAGATCTTCTTAGCCTAGACATAAAATGTGACTGTACTGCTTCTGTTTGATGCCGATCATCCTGATTCTCATTGTATTCCACAATTGAAGTAATACCCAGTTCAGGGAGATGGTTTTCTTGCAAATCAGGCTTTGAATCAGTCTCTATCAGAATCTTTCGATAGTGCCATTGCTTGGCATCCCCATTTATGCATCTGTGCTTATAAGCACTTTTCGCTCTCCTGACGACTTTCTTCTTATGCAAGCCAGCATCAGCAAAGGCCAACCCAACCTTACACTGTTTATGGACTGGAATAACCTTGTTTCCCCAACTTTCCAGCAGACAAATGGCCTCAACAAGCAAATCCAATCCTTCTGATGAGGCTTTGAGTTTGGCAATTCTGCTGCCAAGTGGCCTGAGATTTCTTAAGAATCCCCTGGTGGGCATTCTAGAAATCAAGCTCTGATCCTTCTTCAATTCGAGACTCTCAATCTTTGGTGATTTTGACACGGATCCCATCTGTTCTAGGCTTAGATTATTGTTATTGCAACTGGATGGTGAGCTGAAATCCATTGATTGTAAATGCATCCCGTCTTCTACAGCTTCATCGTGCACAATGGACGCAGAGGACGAAGAATCTGCAGATGTCTGTCCACAGACAGAAGAAGAAAAACATGGAGAAGTAATGCTATGAAGTTTTGACAATTCAAGCTTCCCGGTCTTCCTAAGAGGATCATCCAGATCTGGTGTTGTGGGCTGCTCTACTGGCTCCACCAAGCACTGCCTATCGGAAAACTTGGTAGATTCGCCAATGGATTCATAGAAGGAGAAAGATAAAGGATCATGAGATGAAAATACAGAATACCTTTCAGTCTTCTTCTTCTGATACTTGATTTCTTCTTGCTCTTTCAGTTGGTTCACTTTTGTACTCAATGCATCATACCCTGCTGCTGCTGATCTCTGATGGCACATTTTCTTTCTGGCATTGCACCACTGCCATATGTTGTCTGAATCAGCCATTGCGTTAACTAACATTTTCTGAGAAAAATCAGAAAGCGGCCCAGAAATCGAATCAAGGAGCGTCACAATTGAGCCCAAATAAACAAATATTAATTGAAAACACACAGATCAAACCCCATAAAACCTCACACGTTAAGCCCAGATGTATAGCTACTCAACCAAATAAGCTGCATTCCTACAAATATCAATAGCCCAAAACAGCATCTCATCAACTGAAGAGAAAAAGAAAAAGAGATTGACGATCAGGCTTTTTACAAGCACCCAGAATGCAAATTCACAGCGTGCTCATTAAATATTGGGAAGAATTAAGAAAGCAAGATTTTAGCAAAGGCCAGAAGTAGCAAAATTGAAGTGGGCTCTGAGAGATCTAGGAATCAAATACTCCCAAATCGATCCGATGCTGCAATGCTTAGAAAATCAGTCCACCCAAAAAACCATTTCATCAATCCAGAGATATGAATTGTTCAGAGAAAACTGCAAATTTAAACCAGGAAACAGCTCAATTCTGGAGAAGGTAAAAGCAAAGGAAATTGTAGAAATGCCGAGAAGAAGAAATGTTGAATGAATCATGGGTATGCCATGGAAAGGACTGTGGAACGCAGGTAAGAGTTCTACAAAGGAAGCGGAACAATTTCGATAGACCGAATGACAAAGGAAGCGGGACTACAAAGGCCTCTTCGCAGGTAGATGAGACTAAATACGCATCAAATATATTGAAATTACAATGTTTTATTTTCTTAATTCATATCCTTAATTTTATTTTTATTTGTTAATCAAATCCGTGCCGCTACACACGAGAGTGTCTTAGGGGCTCTCCTACGGATATTAGGTTGGTTTGTTTACAAAACTTCAATGGATAGAGTATACTCTTTATATATCGAGGATTTTTCTTTGTCAAATTTTCTCTAAATAGAGTGATGTTAAAATAGAAGTGGTCTTTTTATGTTCTATGGTTACGAAATAAAAATAAATAAAAAATATTAATACAATTTTTTTTAAAAGTGTTTTTTAAGTAAATATATTTTAAAATTATGTTATATATATATATTTCGATCTTTAAAAAGTTAATTTTACATTGGTTTAAAGATTTGGTCTACAATATATATATATATATATATATATATATATATATATATATATATATATATATATATATATATATATATATATACTAATTGTTATTATGAGGATTGTGTCCTAATTAAGTGTAAAACTCAAATATTATGTGAAACATGGTATCATCTTTAAGTTGTTGGTTGCCTATAGTGAAGATGAACCTCCAGATAGGGTTGGTTCTCTTAATGAACCTCCTATAAACTACTACTTTGACCAAGAAAAAGGGATATAAAAACTAAAACTTAAAGTTTGTTGATCCTAGGAGGTGATGCACCAAAATTTAAAAGTTATACCAACTGTCTTAACTTACTATTTCTCTCAAAAAATCAGTTTTACCCTATGCACAACTTAACTTTCACAAGCTCACATAACAATGTTTCATAAGAAAGTTGTTTTCACATTTTTTGGAGGAAAACTGAAATTTTTTCACAACTATAACTGTTGAAAGAGATAACACAACCTATAACTTGTATAAGTCTTGCTTATTCTAGTACAAAATGCTTTGGAATGAGACACAATTTAAGGATATTGCATTCATAATCACAAAAATAAGATCAAATCATCCACAAAACACTTAACAAAAGAATTTAGAGAAAGCAAATATGTTGCTTTTATTGAAATAATAAAAACTTCTACTGATACAAATCTGAAAATACTAATTGAAACTAAATAAATTGATGCTCTATAATCTCAAAATGAGTTACAATCTCTTCTCTTTTGCATAAGGTAGAAAGAAGAATGAAAAAACTAACTCAAAAGAGTTGAATACTTTGTCTTATAGAGAACTCCTCAAGATAATTGAAGCTGAACTTTGGGGAAGATGTCAAACTTGCATTATTTGATGAATTGGAGGTGAAACTTCCTCTAAACTATTAGCCAATCAGGCAAACTCTTGGTGTAGAAGAGTTGACTTGACCTCTTTGACTTTACACTCTTTGCATGCTTCTTAAAGTTTTCCCCAACTCAACTTGAATTGATCTTCTAAAAAGGGCATGAAACTGATTGAAAAAGGTATCCCAAGGCACTTTGCATGGAGTTTTCAACCTGCTAGGTGTACAAGGCAAAAAATCCTTTTATTTAAGGACCTCAAACTGTCCCAAAATGCATGCATATAGCTCCAAACTCCTCTTAACTTCAATTGTAACTATGAGGGCTTCTAAAATAGGCCTAAACTGTATGTAAGTGCTTGAAAATAGAGCATAAATAGGTCACAACTTGTCCTTACCTATCCTTCACATGATGACAAGTATGTGAGTTGCTTGAAGATAACTAGCCCTTCTAGGAGTTGTAAGAGAAGTTCAAGAGCTGTTAAAAGATGCATTGTTCACAAATTCATTACTTGTCACCATTGTTTATTTGACCAATGGTTGTCCTCCTTATCTCATGAGATGAGTATGACAAGGTAAACTTGAGAAAACCTCTGTCATTTCATAGTTGTAAGGTCACCATTATTGTTTTAGGTCTGAAACTATCCCCCTTTGTTATAAGCAATGCTCTTTGTATAGTCCTTCATCATAGATCTTGATTGTCTTCTCAATTTGTGTTCATGAGGATACATATTGGTTTTCTTTTGAAGAGAACATTGTCATCTTTTCATTTCAAATCTATGCACCTTGTTGAATACCCTTTGAAACTTCATCAATCTTTTTTATATCAACCTCTTAATCTGTTGTCAAGGAAAACTCTACCCTTTTGAATGGACTGCCCCTCTAAACTTTTGATGTTGTGTTACCCTTGAAAGTTTCCCTTTATTGAACCTTGAAATTATAATGTTTTAATTGATCCTCAGGTCTACTTGATAAAGATCAAAAGAGTTGTGAATTACATTTGAATGAGAATCTTGTAATTCTTTGTCTTCAAGCCTATACTTATGCATCATTCAATTTGTCCTTTCCTCATGGTCTGCATCATTAAAATTGAGATCAAAATCCTTAACCTTAACATCAACATCCTCTCCAAACTAAAAGACATTATCAATATGGGACAAGACATATTGTATGTTGTTCTCTTTTGTGATATCAAGAGGTAAGAAATTCACCATACTATAGTCATCAATCAGTTATGCCAGTGACGTGTTCTTTCCTTTTAGACATCATAACTTTATTCATGAGACTGTCTTCAGTCATCTCAGGTGCACTCTTCATGTGATGGGTGAGAAGATGGTACATCAATGTTGCATATGATGTTCTTTGTTTTAAGCTTTTCTTCTTGCTTCTTTGATTGAAAGTGTGGGTGGTATTCTACATCCAACATTTGAGTATATCATGGTAGTGAGATATTGGCACAATCCATACTCTTTTCAAACATTTTTTAAGTCCATTTTGAAAACAATGCTCTTGGATTCCTTTGGAATTAATGTTCAAGCATCTGCATCCCATTTTAGCATGGTGGACTATCCACATATTTGAAAATACATAAGATTGCTTTGTCATTTATGACTTGTTTAAATGCTCTTCATAACTTCGTAATACATAGTCTTGTTGTCCATATGTTAAACCTTGATCCTTTTATGTATGAAGATTGTCTTCTTTCCTTCGTGGGGTTTGCCACTTAATCTATGTGACTATCTTTTGTCTTTGTACTTCTCTGCCTTGACAACCATCAGAGTTATTGTGATCTCTAATTTTTTTTTTCATACTGATCCTTATCCTTTCTTTCACTCAATCACTCTTAAATAAGGATCAATAACATTACCAATTCTTTCCATATGGTAAGATTTCTTGTCTTTGATATTGACATCAGAAAAGAGTTTTTTTATCTTTGTCATGATTGTCATCAAAAAATTTTGAATTCAAAAGAGAAGATTGAAAAGCCTTGCAACTCTCATGTGAGCCAGGTAGTTCAACATAGGAACTTTTATCTTCTTGAATGTTGGCCAAGTTTTTGAGAGAACACATGAAACCTTTGAGGAACTTGATGTTGTTTTCAACATATCCATACCATTTGAGACCCTTTGGGCAACACCTTATACTCTAGGTTGACTCCATTCATGATCTTTCACATAGCTACCTCTACTTTGCTCCTGCAATCTATTAGCCAATTGATCTTTGGAAGAAGATACCAAGATTCTAGTCACTTTTCCTTTCTTATTTGATTGGCTTGCACTGGACTCCTCATCACTACTCTTTCTAAATATCAAGGTGATTGTTGACTATTATACATTGATTTAACTTTGCTTTTGTGGAATTCCCTCATTGCCATGCTCTGTCACGCTTTTAAGGCTACTCACTAAAACCCCTCTATTGATTGACTATCCTAACTAGCTTGAATGGTCCTCTCTAACTTGTTTGAACTGCCCTTTGGTGGCCTTAATCATATTGACTGTCCTTTATCTTAAGGTCTAGCCTTAGGTTTTAATGAACTCCTCCATCGTTAGACTCACAAGTCACTTTTATGTCAAACGTAAAGTCACTCGCCCTCCTATGAATTTTATGACTATTATGTGGTCCTCCTTGCTCTACCCTCTCACCATAATCATGAGACCATGACTGCCCATGTTATCAAAAGAATTGTCCTGCTCATTTAGGTGACTAAAAATAAGGATGACTGTGACCCCTTTGTATTTCATGACCACAATGATGGAATATTGTTTTGAGTTATGAAGAATCCTTGATTGTGAACTCTCATCCATTCATTCTATATGCTCTAGGTATGAGGGTACTGCCCCTATGAGTTGGAAAGCCCTCTTTATATGGTATGTATCCCTCATTACTTTAAAATTTCTTATCTAACTTGAAACTCATGGAATTTGTTTTGAACTAAATTAACTCTTTGTCCTTTGTAATAGTTATTGTGCCTTTACCATGTTTTCAAGCCCGCTCTTTCATAGATTCTCTAACCCAAACTCAAAAAATATTGGTGTTGTCTTATGATGACATTAACTATAGTCAATTTAACTTGAGGGCTTTGACTAGATTGTATGTAAGCATTAGAATCCTTACTTGCTTTATGAGCATAAATGTTCTTAACCTCAACAAATGACAAATATTTTTCATATTTCTAGATAGTTTTATTGTTTTCATTGGCATTTTCAAAATCTAACAATTTCATCCTCCTTAAGATTGTCTTGGAGTGTCTTCCTTTTAGCCTTTAGAATCTTCCCTTCATTCTTGGTGAACACTATCCTCTCATATTTAGAGCACTACCACTATCAAGGAAGCTTCACAATCATTTATGACTGTCATAGATCTCAATCATTGGTTTGTCAACTAGCTTTCTTGAAAGGACTATTGTATAGGTTTGGCCTTCAATATGGAAATCTTCCCCTACCCTCCTTTGAGTAGTTTGGTCAAGTTTTTACATGGTTTTGTAACTATCTTTGACAAGAAACATTATGCCTCCCCAAGAAATTGTTGTTCATCCAATCAAAGCATTTGAATTGGTACATTGTGAAACTTGGTATCAACATCATACGATCCTTTGTTTAAGATTTTGTTGCATTGCCATTGTGTTTTTCCATGTTCATATTCACCTATATCCCATTCTTTTGAATGATATTGACTTGTATCAACAACTATGGTCTCCAAGAAAATATTAGTTTCAAGAACATCTCAAAAGATGGTCAAACTATAAAGGGTTTTCAGACTAGAGCTTTGGAGGCAAGGCTCACTCCATTTAAGAAGCTCAAAATGATTGAGTCTTTGTTCTTGGTGAAACTTGTATCTCTTGTAGACACATGATATTGGAAATAATAGGGTATAGGAAATTCATGTGAATGCAATGTCATTTACATATGAAACCCTATGTCAAATAGCCTAAAAAACCTTCAAGACATATGAATCTTCATCAATATAAATCACACCCTGAAAATGAAGGAGAACCATGTAGAATCTCATCATGAAATGATTTCAACATATGAGGATGATCTGCATACTCTCTTTTCACATGCAACATGGTCT